>JARFNZ010185661.1:2263-15937 GCA_031763405.1 Balanus nubilus
ACTCATTGCTCTGTCCACCCCCCCCCCCCCAGCCCCCCATCACCACCACCACCACCACCACCACCACTACTGACGGCGTGCGGCTGGTGATGTCGGAGGAACCCGGTGACCGTCGTTAGATGCCGTGATCGGTGTGGCCTGTGTCCGCCGCTCACGCCATGAAATTCGATGAGAGTCAGATTTACCGCAGTGGCTATTTGCCAACATTTATGGTCGGGATGTTATGAGGTCATGGTGAAATGTGGTTTCGTGAGTTCCCGAGGCATGCAATGTGATTTTGTGCTGGCTTTGCAGCGTTGTTTGCACATGCGGTTTTTCTGCCACAATTCAACGAATTGTTTCAATGATTTTGCGTGTGGTATCGAACTTTGATCTAAGGAACATCACCAACATCTTATTTCCATGTGTATAATAAAAAGTAAGACGCACTTCTCGGTCTCTATAAGTGGACCAGGACCTTACTTCCCATCACTGAGAGCACCGAAGACGCCGGATGCGTATCGTGCCAGCGATACTTGGTTCATTGCGAACTATGGCTGCGGGACGATGGCCTGAACGCCAGCGGCGGCGCGTTTCGGCGTGTTACTTTCGACGCCGCTCTTCTTCAGCTATGGAGGACAGCGGTGCGCGGGGCGGCGTACTCATAGCTCCGTGGTGAGATCGGCAACAGAAGTGTCCTAAATACCGGGATATCGCTGAGTTGATCGGCCTTCTGGGTAGCGACCACGCTGCGCCTTTGTGGTCGGATTTTCGCCAGGCGCCGATATCGCCTGTGTTCGAGTTTTGGAGCGCTACTCATGCTTGGTTGTTACGCTTGGTTTGCATGTGGTGACGTGAAGCTTGTCACTGTATGAAAGACCAGGGTTGATCGCATCTAAGGGCATTGTTTACCACCGCTGAGCAGCTACTCTACTCTTTCTGGTCTTCCCTGGTCCGACTCTCTAGACACCTCATGACCCGCTAGTTAGTCGCACAACGCAGTAGAATCGCTCTTTCACGTCGCGTCGATCGAAACCCTTTGCAACGGCGCCTGTTTTCGATGCCTCAATGAATACCGGAGTCAGCGAGTCCAGAGTCAGAGTCGTGTTCAAAGTCTGATTCCGAGAGTCGTGTTCAGAGTCAGACAAGCTGCGGCTGTGTTGCGGCCACCGCTGCGGCTTCGTCTCCCTCCCCGGTCGCCCCCCCCCCAACCCCCCTCCTCCCGGTCAGCTCTGCTATAACTGGACCCCACCGCGTCCGTACTGATCTGAACTGGGTCGGTCTGCTGCCGATGCAAGGTGCGGCCGGCTCCCCACCGCTCCAGCCGGTCAACAACCCATTCACCGTGCCGTGGATGGTGCCGGCACCGTTTGCCGATTGGTCGTCACCGGCTGCCGGAGTGACGCGGCAATTGAAAAGGGACCCGCGGCCAGGGCCATCGGTCAGAATGGATGGATGGATGGATGTGTCGAGATTAGAGCTGATGTGGCAGTGAATGGCGCATTGTGTTGGTATTTTATTTATCAACGTCTCATGCTTTGCTTTCGAAGAATGCCGCGATAAACAGTTTGTCTGCAATTTATACAATGCTGCACGGGCCGATAACTTTGTGTCGTTTCTCAACCTGATTTCATATGCCGGCACGTCAGTCAGGTGGATGAATCTGGCCGCGGTTCATGGATCACGTAGTACCTACTAGCTGCGCCGACTTTGCCTATTGCTGCCGCCGCCCAGTCCGTCCTGCACTTGCAGTTCAGCTGCACAAACCTTGTCTGACCTGAGCGCTGCAGTCCCAGGCTATCGGTGCACACGCGTCGGCCTGTCGGCCTGTGAGCCAAGCCCAGCCCGGCCCGGCCAGGCCAGGCCCGTGCCGACGGATGGTCACGGCTCACTGGCCACAGACGCTTGGTAAGCCGTTACCGGACTCCGCCGCCGCCGCCGTGGCCACACAACGGTCGGCCGCCGCCGGTTACACGCCTCTCAGGCTCAGACGTACTGACCTGGAGAGAGAGCAGCGTTCATATGCATGGCGATACCCCGCTCTGCCCGGCCTACGGTGATGTGCATACACATGGATCGGCTTTGGTGAATAGTTAACGGTGAAATACGCGCTGTGAAATTTGTGAGTTGTCAGGGAGCCTGTCGAGCATGCGAAATGTTTTATGGGTTTTGTGTTTGTTCAAGGTATACTCGCCTGGCTGACCGGTTAGTACTCGCACACGCGGCAATTTCACACCGCTATTCTCTCCCCCTCTCAACCTCCCACTTCCATCACCACTCTACCACACTCTGATCTGCTTGACAGACCCTCAGCGGCTCTGCCATGCTCCGTGGAGCTCAGTGCGTGCCGCTTTCTTTCCGTTTCCTGTGCACCCGGCGGGGGCTGTGAGGTACGCCGCTTGCTGCGCGGGATGTAATGACCCGCTCTGCTGGGGGTCACAGTGGCACCCACCCGGCCCACTGTTGTCTCCCATGCCGGACTGTTGTCTCTCCCCGCCAGATGACCCGGCGACCCGGGCAGGGTATTGTCTCGGCCGGCTGTGTGTCAACGCGCAGGATGTTGCGTGGCGGCTGCCCCGGCGCGACGGGCGGGCTGGCTCGGACTCGACTCGGGCTCGACTCGGGCTCGACTCGAACTCGCCTCGGTCGCGGTTTTGTTCTTCCTGCTGCGGTCTGTGACGGGAGAAGTGGGATGGATGGCAGATGTGGCACTGGTGAGACAGAGGCGACGGTGGGTGTAAGAGTAATGGTAACTCGACACGGTGGGTGAGCCCAGGACGAGCCGGTGAACGGGGTCCACGGTGGCTGCGCTGGCGTGGCGGTCGAGCGACTGTCTCGACCAGTCGTGACAGGTAGAGATGGAGGGGGGGGGGGGGGGGAGAGGGGTTGATACTGGTCCCAGTCAATGTAAATTGGGTGAGGTTTGGGATCGGAGGGGCGACTGCTATAGGTATAGCTAGCTGAGCGAACCAATGCGACAAGCTTCGTGGGAGATCGGCGCGTGTGTTATTGTATGGCCAAGGCTGAAAAGTCAGTGAGAGATGGGACCTTATTTTAACAGCTTTCCAATTTCCAGCAATGCCATTTGTATGGGTTACTGAAGTCATGACAAGTGAGTAGTTGAGTACATCTCGGGTCAGAGGTAACGGTTTGCTACTCTGCAAGTGAGTGGCATACAATGGGATCATTAGTTTCGTACCTCGTATTTAAACATCATTTCTCCGGCACATGTTATGCCTATCGTGGTCTGACATTCGACTGAAATAAACAAACCGCCGCTGCAGCAAATAACTGTTGAACCGCTGGAGAGAGGCGCTTTCTTTCTGGTTGGCAGCCGAGAACACCTGCAGCCATGGATGGAGTAAAAGGAGTTCTGGCCATGCTAGAACAGTATATCATACCCAACACCTGTCGGCTTTGCTCACTGGCTGACAAGCAGCCAAGGTGTTAGGAACGAGGTGAAAACGCGCTAATGTCCTCTTCAGGGCATGCTTAATGGCTGTTAGTGGCGCCGTTTTCTCCTCTTAATGTGCCTCCGTGGGCAGTGTTGTTAGCGGCGCGATAGTAAAGCTCGTTCTCGTTATGAGTTGTTATCTTATTGTTGATCTTGCGCAGTCTTCTCGTCGATGGTTTCCGCTTGATCTCATTTTCACGGTAGACAACGCGCGAGGAAGCGTGAAACCATAACTCAGTCTAAAGGGAAACGAATGGGACGGAATCTTACGTTGTGTTAAACCAACGTCGTACTGCGTTTATCGACTTCATTTTGACATTCTGGATGTGACCTAAATTGATGATTACATTATTCCTCGTTCGAGTAGTTTGGCGGCTATGTTGTATGAGCTGGGACTAGTATAACACCGGTACTGTGTTGTGTTCATTTTCGGTGGCTGTCAAGTGCCACCAACTGAGTTACACCGTCACGAAGCACGGGTCAGGCTCTGGCTCTGGCTCGGCTCTGGCTCGGCTCTGGCTCGGCTCTGGCTCGGCTCTGACTCGGCTCTGACTCGGCTCTGACTCGGCTCTGGCTCGGCTCTGGCCCGGCTCTGGCCCGGCTCTGGCCCGGCTCTGGCCCGGCTCTGGCCCGGCTCTGGCCCGGCTCTGGCCCGGCTCTGGCTCGGCTCTGGCTCGGGTCTGGGCCTTCATCCCGCCGTCACGGTCCAGTGACTGCGGCCTCCAGCCCTGGGTGCTGAGATCAGCCGGGGGTCAGGTCGGCCGTGTCTGTCCAGCTCGACAGGAGGGTCAGGGGACTGCCAGCCCTTTCCCTCCTGTAGCTGCCTGACACCAAGGCCGGGGTGTCCCCTCGGGGTGCGGTGGGGGGAGGGGGGGGGGGTAGAGGGGAGGGGAGCCCGGCCTGACCCCGGGCTGAACTGCTGCAATTGGTCCATCGCGCAGATGTCGGCGCGGAGACCGGCCCTTGGCTGACGTTAGTCAGGCTTCACTGAACACGCGAGCGTTGGGGATATGCATCGCCCAGTAGATGGGAGGGCTAATGGCCGTGTGGGTGAAACATATGAGGTCGCTTGATGAGGCCAGTTTGACCTGTCTTGCGACAGGGGATCGTGAATTAGGTCACATTGGTCGGCGCTGCTCATTTGGAGACTTAAATGAGCGTGGAGATTTGGATAGTGTGGCAGGATATATGTGGCGGGATTTGGATATGGTCCACCCCTCATTTGCCTGTATGTGTTCTGATGGCGCCGTTCTGACTGTGTGTGTTCTGACGGCGCCGTTCTGCCTGTATGTGTTCTGACGGCGCCGTTCTGCCTGTATGTGTTCTGACGGCGCCGTTCTACCTGTATGTGTTCTGATGGCGCCGTTCTGCCTGTATGTGTTCTGATGGCGCCGTTCTGCCTGTATGTGTTCTGACGGCGCCGTTCTGTCTGTATGTGTTCTGACGGCGCCGTTCTGCCTGTGTGTGTTCTGACGGCGCCGTTCTGTCCTCAGGCGGAGGAGGTGAAGCAGCGGGCAGAGGAAGCCTTCGAGGAGTGCTCCGACACCGCTAAAAGCGAGGTACGTGTGCCCTGTGCGTGTGATCCTCTTTGTAAACCGCCTTTGCCTCCGACAATGGTAGCCTTTCTATTGTCCTTCTAAAGCTGCCCTTTAAGCCGTCCTTTTAGCTGTTGAAGGCGCCATGTAACCTTGGTGATTGCGGTAGCCTAAAACCCCAAACACCATCACTTGGGCCGTCTTTTTGTGTCATCTGACCTTGACAACTGCGGTACCCTGAAACAAAAATCATAATCTCACTCGCTCTCGCTTTCTTCGTTGATGACTGACGAGGCTGCTGCAAATTTAATGGTGTACCTTGTAACGCCTGGTTCAAAAGTTATGTTATATACGTCTCAACAACTTATATTTCGCTGCATGTCTTGCGATATCTTTTGCAATTGCCATCGACTTTCAACGATTATACTGTGATTTCGGTATAGTTGCATCGTTGGCCACCCAATGCTGGTTTGTTTTGTTATCTACGGCTACCAACAGGAGGCTATTGTTATTTTGTAGTTTGTTTCACCACTGCCTTATGGCGGCTGTGGCATTGTTTGTCCTGTCCGGTTTCCGTCATGTCACGGCTCTGCGTCGGCGGCGTGTATGTAGTTTGAGTCATGTCTGCGTGGCCACCGGGGCCACCGGGGCCACCGGGGCCACCGGGGCCACCGGGGCCACCGGGGCCACCGGGGCCACCGGGACCAACGGGACCAACGGGACCAACGGACCACCGGGGCCAACGGACCACCGGGGCCAACGGAACCAACGGAACCACCGGGACCATTGGGACCACCGGACCACCGGGACTATTGGGACCACCGGACTACCGGGACTATTGGGACCATCGGGACCACCAGGACCACCGGGACCTTCGGGGCCACCGAGACCACCGGGACCACCGAGACCACCGGGACCACCGAGACCACCGGGACCACCGAGACCACCGTGACCCACGGGACCAACGGACCAGCGGGACCACCGGGACCATTGGGACCTCCGGACCACCGGGACCAACGGACCACCGGGTCAAACGGACCACCGGGACCAACGGACCACCGGGACCAACGGACCACCGGGACCAACGGACCACCGCGACCAACGGACCACTGCGACCGACGGACCACCGGGACCGACGGACCACCGGGACCAACGGACCAGCGGGACCACCGGGACCAACGAACCACCGGGACCACTGGGACAATTGGGACCGCCAGGACCACCGGGACCAACGGACCACCGGGACCAACGGACCACCGAGACCACCGGGATAATTGGGACCACCAGGACCACCGGAACCAACGGACCACCGGGACCACCGGGACCAACGGAACCAACGGAACACCGGACCACCACGCCGGAACCACTGGACCGCCATGACGCTGTCCTGCTCTCTGGGGTGGAGAGCACGCCCCGTGCCGTAACACAGAGCGGTCGTGACGCGCCGCACGCTGCAGGCCGCACGGGAAGGTCGTCACTGTGGGCTGAGAATGTGTGGTGGTACCCGGCGATTGGCGATTGACAGCAGTGTCTTGTGGTGTGGTGTTGTTTTGGTGTTGGTGTCGCGAATGAGAGCAGAAGGCGTGATGATGGGGTTGATATTGACGATGATGTTGACGACGATGTTGATTCGATTGTGTCTGCTGGAGGAAAACAAGTGCGTAGGTGATGCTGTGAATAGATTGTCTTCCGTGTTTCTTATGCCGTGGCTTTATCTTTTGTTACAGCTCTTTGTTACGTTATCTTCAAACGCGTTCGTTGTGAATGTGTGCGATGTATGTACTGTGTATGCGTGTGACGGCTAACCCTGGCCTCTGCCCCCGCTCCTCAGATCCGCTCTCTGCAGCGGCTCCGCTCCAGCGAGCTCCTCTCAGACATGGCGGAGCTGGCGCGATCCCAGATTCACGCGGCGCAGATCCTGCGCGCCGAGCTGGGCCGACACCTGGACACGGTCCGGCAGTTCACCGTGCCGGAGCCGGGCCAACTGGGACGGCAGCGCTAGTGCCGCCCCCGCCCCGCCCCCGCCCGAGCGGGAGGACACCCTCAGATCACCGGCGGCTCCCGGCCACAGGCGTCCATGGCGGGCGTGGACTCTGACCTGTGGCTGGAGGGTGGAGCGATGGACCCGGCCGGAGTGCTAAGCGGTGGAGCCAGAGTGAGGACGCTAGGTGTCAGGGCTGTCAGTTATGCTCGTCGCTACGGGGAGGCAATGACTCGTGCGTCATTGGGTATAGTTTTATGATCGTAGCTTTCCCCGCCACTTGCTAGGTCAGTGGATTTACGACTTGGTGGACCACGAGCCAACAAACACATGGCCACCAATATTATGCAGAGAGGGCGAGACAAGATTTACACCCTTGACACCTACTGGCAGGTTTTGGCCCTGGGAGAGGAGGACCCCGAGAGTGGTCGAGAGGACCAACTCAGGTCTAGGGTCTAGGTCAGGGGTCTAGGTCTCAGGTCTAGCCGAGATGGACGGACTGTGCTGGTGTAGGTGAACGCCCCGACTCCGGGAACATTTCTGGACGGCGCTGGACCCGTTGGCGACACCCAACAGCGACCTGCCTGGACCCTGTGCTGCGACGTGTTGGGAGGAAGCGGGCAGCAGTGGCAGCGATGATGGTATATTCAGCCGAAGCAGTGCTGAGATCTTGCCGAAGCTGCGCAGCAAGGAACATTTTCAAAACTAATCACGTGTGATGAGTGAAACGGGTGGGACAGTAGCAGCCGAGCCTAAGCTGGGGAAACTGTTGCCTCTTGTTGCTTGCTTGCGCTGGGAGAGTCATTTTCACCAAATTTGCGATTTTGCGCAATGCCTCCGGCGACTTTCGAGATTCGTGTATGTCGTGTATACCGTTGCCATCTGGGGCTTATTTTCAAACTGCGCTGGATGGAAAAATGTGTGCAGCGTTGCGTGTTCGGATGTCAACACTTGTGCATTCCGGTCGTCCCCCTGGAGAACACTCCAACTGCTACCATCTGCCTACGGCGCGTCAGTGGAGGCGGACGGATACCGGGGGACCGGCACGTATACCTGTCTCAGGAAACAGGACATAATCGCTCCCAGCGCCGACGGCGGCGGAATCTCTACCGGGGTGAGGGTGGGCTTGTGTAGGACTCTGTCTTAGGTGCTCAAAACTGAGGGAATTAGCCTGAGACGAGTCAGCGAGCAACCGCAGCTGGACGTTCGTTAGGCTGGGCGTGAGCATCTTGCCGATTACGATGGAGTTGTATTTTCTATGGAGATTGGGAGAATCTTCAACTGCATGAATCCGTCAATCGTGATCCGCGCCTTTGTCGATGATGTTCCATGGAACTGACCCAGGGGGAATCCCTGCGTGAACTGAGATGGGAACTCTAGACAGAGTGTTAGCGACGAAGACGCTCCTGCGAGTCGACATACGGTGATATTGGCACTACGGATATGGTGATACTGACTGGTGATGCAGTTCCGAACAGTGCGAACTGCGTGATTTGTGGACGAACTAACCAGGCGAAGTGCGGGAGTGTGGGCTTGGGGTGGGCGAAGTGTGGACGTGCGATTTGCGAATCAGCTAGCCAGAGCCGACACACCCGTACTTACCCGTGAGGTTATTTATAGAGCGGTGGTTGTAAGCCGTGAGTGCGGCGTGTGTTGTGAAGGTGACTGGTATACAGGTATACCCTTTAACAGGTCTGTTAAAGTGGCGCACTGCACCTTGGTTAACTGTTGAGTTCGCACGCGCGCACCAGTGATAGCCGCACTATTTCTAGACATTTATTGCGGACTGTTAGTGTTTACTGGCGTTGTGGAGCGTCTTTTTCTCTGTGTTGTCGGTTTGATTTTGGGGATTCGCTGAATGTTGTGAGACATGGCTTCTAGCCGAGGGATTTTGTCCACATCGAAACTTTGACATACCTGTGAGTTGATGACTCGAGCATTTCTTTTGACTGTATGTTGCTTTAGTTGTAACATTGCTTTGCCTTGGATTATTTACTCGCTTTGTGGCTTTATTTTGTCTTTCATTATGCTGTCTCCCTGTGCTCCCGCCTGGTTTGTTGTTGGTTGACTCGAGGCTTACACTCCATATAATTACTTGTTATCCAGCACAGTACCCAGCGTACTAACGGTCACTAGCCTGCGGGGAGCGCTCGGGCGAGGAGAGCACTCGTTCAGCGATGTGAGGCCGTCTGTCGGTCGATACTGGCCTAATACTGGGGTCCCCCTGTGAATCTGCCGGGGCTGCTTCCCCTATCGACCAACAGGCTACCGTAATGATCGCCCCGTGGAGGTGCCCGCAGCAGGGGACCCACCCCTGTGTGGTCGATCACCGGCCCTCTGTCACTCATGGCCGCCCCGTACCGTCTTACCATCGACCAATCACGCCGTCGGTACCAGCCCCGCCCCGACACTGGCTGAGTGCAGCCGTGTCGATGACGCGGCGATACGCCCTTGAGTTGTATTTAAATCACATGCCGCATCGCCCGCCTGCCGGAGATTGGTCTGGTCGGGACCCCGCAGCGTTCGCTGATGACCAGGGTGATGCCACTGCGGTGTGTGTGTACATGTATTTACGAACTGTAATAAATATATCTAGTAGGCATTGTGTATCGACCGGTAACAATGCTAGTGCGAGTTGGACACAGGCTCGTCGCTTGAGCTGGGCAAAGTTAGTAGTTTGGACCAGAACAGGGAGCCGGTGTCTGTTGGCCAAAAACGAGAACGCGTCCAAGCTTGTTCACGTGATCTATCCAAATTAAATAAACATGAGTGAAGAAAGCTACCTGCACTCTCGCGAGCACTACTAGCCTCAAAAAAGCACATGGCACCCAAAATAGACCTTGCAAAGCGCAAACAGTGAACCAAAGCACACAGCAAGAGCACGCGCTATCCCGCTCACGCTTTACCACCGATAAAGCTGTCTTCTTTCATCGTATTTCCCCACATCAAATTTGGATCCCCCTAGGCCCAGACTGTCGTCTCACTTCCAAAGAACCCACTCTGGAATCAGGTCCCTAAGCTACAATAGGTATAAAATATTTTGCACGGCTACTCTACGCTCATGCGACATCTGTGAATATTTATCTGGCATCTGACTGCAGACTAGTGCCGCTATGTCGGTTCAGACACGCGGTGTAGTGCACTGAAGCTGCCACTGCACATCACCACTACCACCAGGCGGACGGGCGACACAGCGAACAGGACAGGTGTCATAAAGCAGAATCAACAAATTCACCCGAAACTGATGATTCTTCGCACAACAGCAAAGGGTAAACTTTTATCAAAAAGTCCTTTGTGCTAGGCTCATCGATAGCTTTCAATGGAAATGTTTCAACGAAGAACACAAGTGTGTTCCTCAGTGAAACTATTTAACTCCATAACTTAATCGATTCTGCTTCATGAGACTCGCCGTTACGCCTGTGGCAACGCACTATCCAGGCGCTGAGGCTTCGCTCTATCAGTCATATGCACCTTCATCACGTCTTCGCCTCCCTACATCTACTGGGCCATGTTCACACGGACACGTATACAAAACATAGACTCTTTGATCGCCGTGGGCTGTGCCGGAGACCGGCTTCTATCACATTGCACCTTAGACTCGTCTCAACACGACACACTAGGTCACACACGCAGGGACGCAGAACTTGAAGGCTCCCAGGTTTCCAAACGATCAACATGATCCCACGCCGACCCCAATGTCAGATCTCCAAGAAAGCTGCTGCTTCTACAGGCCGAGGCAGCCTCCGAAGCAGCACGGGCCCGTAGCGCCGCAATGGTCACCGAAAGCAGCCAGTGACGCAGCCGCGATATGTTCATAGTTCACCCCGATCACATTCCATGACGTAGCTCAAATAACCCGGCACGTTCGCAATCCCAATGCGAACCGCTGAATGCACTCTGATGTAATTGTATATGTGGCTTAGCCCAATGCCAGCACATGTTACCCGCACACGTGGCAACGCGGTACACACTATGGACCTCCATACACGCCTCTGTAATCATCACGCGGTTTCAATCGACTTAGTCCCAAACAAACACCTCACACTCACACTTATCACTCAAATCACACCCCTCGTGTCCTCCAGTCCAGCTCTGAAACCCACATGAAGCCACGCGACCTGCCGTTCAGCACTTGGTCGTCTGCCGATGCGCAGTCTCCAGCTCCCTGGACATGGTCTGCAGGTCCTTCTGCAGGTGCATGTTCTTGGTGAGCGTCTCCTCCAGCATGCGCTGCATGCGGCGCTGCATCTCCCGCTGCTGTTCGTCCAGCGACAGGTGCTTCACAAAGTCCACCAGCTTCTTCACCGGGGTCAGGCTGTCCGCGCCGCCTGGCGTGATGGACATGGAGAGAGGAGGCAAAGGTCAGCGAAAACACCGGAGATCACCAAGTACGAGCGCTCATAAGTACCCGGCAGTAGTATAACTTCATGGAACGGCAAACCTAGCAGCGAGTACACTTATCATGGCGTCAACAAAATGACGCCGTAGCTAGAAGAGTCATGGTGTCTGCGGATTATGCGCCAAGATAATCGGGAAACAACAAAATGACAGAAAAGGGGGATCACAACAACAACCAGGAAACATTTATTCTAGCCCGCAACCTTCACCTAAATATTGCATTCGGAATAAACCTCAACAACACTCGAAGTGCACAAACTGAAGGACAGCAGCAGCCACCTGTTTTTTTCGGAGACCAGAGCGCAACACCAGCCGCGTATGTGCACGCACCTGTCTTGTGGCGACCATCGTGACCGTGTGCGGCGCCGGCCGGCTGGCGGCCCTCCATGCAGTAGAACTGGATGAGGGCCGCCTTGTTGGCCAGGTCGTCGGCCAGGGCGCCGCTGCTCTGCTCCAGGTGGTTCAGCTTCTCCTCGACCCGCCACTTCTCCTCCTGCGCCGACCGTCGAGGGAGGGGGGGACGGCGGGTCAGCACGGGCACTCGGCACGGAGCGAGGGGATGGCCAACAGCGAACGGCGTCGTGATAGGCGCACCATGTGTGAGTTCTTGACCAGCCGGCGGTAAATGTCGGCACAGTTGCAAACAGTGATGAAGATGGCTGGTGCACAAAGCGCGCGTCGTCCGACTGAATACTCACCTATGCAAACGTGCTGCCTTACATCAATTTTAGTTCGGTGTCGGACGAACAGGTGGTTCACCTGACTTCCGAAGTTTTATGAGGAACCGGCTTGGCAAACACCACTATTACATCGAAAATCCCGACCTGTTGATCCCAATAACACACGGTCACCTCACAATACATACCACCCAGGTAACCTCGGCTGGTTTCGTGAGATGCCCTCGGGCGACTGAGCTGACCTGTAGCCGTGTGATGCGGGCCAGCAGGCTGACGGTCTCGGTGTCCACTGGCGAGTCGCCGCCGCCGTTGACGGAGGACGGCGCCGCCCCGTTCTCCCCGCTCATCAGACTCCAGCTGGACACCGACTGGACGTCCGACTCGGGCGGAGGGGACAGCTCGACTACAAAGGCATATACGGTGAGCATAACTGCTGCACCTTACTGAACCCCAAACACCGTTGTTTAAGGATACTGTCACTTTTTCGAAATTTGCAATGTGACCGTCAGGTTCTCCTATTTTATCAGTCCAGTTAGTTTTGAAAACTTCGCCCTCAATCGTTTTCAAACTTGATTTGAATATTGCTTAAAAAAACATACAAAGTTAGGAAAAAACGCCAAGACTTAGGCAGGTAAATGCGGAAAATGCACAGTAAACGACATTTTCGAAATGTAGATACGGAAAAAAAACTTCTGATGAAGATTGCAAAAGATCGAGAGCAAACTTTCCAAAACGGACTGGGGTGTCAAAACAAGAGAAACTAGACTAACTCCATGAAATAACACATTTCAGCTTTTAGGCAATATCATTCCTTTAAGAACACAATTGTACTACACACACAGCTTGACTCAGAATTACTTAATGAGCAAAAAACACCCGAACACTCCACTTACGAGTGACATGCAAATCTCCTTCCCCCACCCCTCCCAGAGATAAGTCTCTGCCCTCTGTGCCGTACCAGGTTTGTCGGCGAACGAGGCGTCCTGCAGCGCCTGCTGGAGCCGGTCGGCCCGGCGCCGCTCCTGCGTCAGCTGCCGGCGCAGGTCCTTGGTCACGGCGGCGCCCTTCCGCTCGTGGATCCGCTTCTCGTCCACACTGTCCTTCACCTGTGGAGCGGTGTACAGGAGGGGAGGTCAGAGAACGGTCCACATTGACACTGATCCTCCCGTGACACGACACGACACGGCAGGGGGTGAGGGGACGCAGGTCGATATACATACTCCCCTTCACACTTGACAGCTGACAAATACGGGAGGTAGGTGGGATGAGAATGATTGCACGCTCAGTGTTCTATATTACTAAGGAGTCCAGTGCCGATCGAAGATGACGATGGTTAACTCTGGGATTAAAACGGTAACGACTACAAGCACACAACAAATATTAGGAAATTCTAGAGCAAGGGATTTGTAAAAGTAGTTGCCTGGCGTAACAGTAACAGTTGAGGCCCTGAAGCGCAATGATGGCTCACTGGCTGAAGGCAGTCGCGAGAAAGCTGAAGTCCTCAACGAGTTTTTCGCAAGCGTTTTCACAAAGGAGAATTTGCTCGACATTCCGCAAATGGTTCCGGTTTATGAGGGACCTGCTCTTGAGGATGTGGATATAACCCCTGCAGCGGTGGAGAGGAAGCTAAGGGAGCTGAATCCATGCAAG
>JARFNZ010185772.1:0-15935 GCA_031763405.1 Balanus nubilus
GCCGAGCGGCCCGGCCCGGCCTCGGCGCCGCCGCGCCGTCCCCGGCCGCCCGCCGCGCTCCGTCACCTAGTGCTGCTGCTGCTGCTCTCGTCAGTATTCAGGATAGCAGGTGAGTCCATCGCGCCACTGCGCTGCCTTGTGACGCTTCGGATGAGGTGTGGGACAAAGCATGAACCCCAACGCGAGTCGTCCGTAGGTGCCTTTTGACCCAAGTAGCGTCAGCGCCCTAAAGCCTGCAGCGCCTAAATCTTTTTCATATCTATCACCGCCACGTCTTCTCCCGAAGCGCGGCGCGATTTCAGCACCAAAGGTATGCTCACCTTCAAATCTTAATCACCCCCACCACCACCGCTGGGCGGATGTGCCATCGACGCTCGTGGCTGCCGACTTTGGACGTCGGAACAGACCGGTCCTGGATGGGGCGTCTGCCACCGTTTCACCGCCGAGTCCCCTAATAAAGACATCACGACCTCACGGTATCCACGGGCTCCGTCTCACCGTCTTACCGCCTCACCGCCCCCGTCTTTACCGCCGGCGCTGGCTCTGCCACCACTGCCTTCACCGCCGCCACCGCTGCCGCCGCCGGATTTGCGCCACGTCTTGGCAACAAGAAGCAGCCGGCAGCACGGCCGATTTGCTCGTGTTAATTTGGTCGGAATCCGGTGTCGCCGTTCCGTCGACACCGGGAGCGGCCCGGCAGGTCCGCGGTGGGTCCGGCGGCGATTTTTCCGGCGGCGTTGGTCACGATCTCGCTGTTTTCTCGCCTCCTCGATGCCTCTCTCTTGGCGCCACACGCCTCGCGGAGTCGCGATGTGTGGTCGGGTGTCTTGGAAGTGGCGTCAGGCAATAGTGATGAAAAGCGGCAAGCAGCGTTAATGGACGGCGAATTGCGACAGGCAGTAGCGAGCAGCGGCCAGGAGTTCGGGAACAGCAGAGAACGTTAGCGAATTGGCGATTACCAGCAGCCGAGCGGAAGCAAGTGAGCAGCGATGTTCTCCGTCACTTGTCGCAGCTGTAATTGGACGCCCGAGGGCGACAGTGGACGGCGTGGACAACAGCAGAGCGGCGACGACATGGGAAGCGTGACTCCGAGCTCTGTCGACGCGTCCTCCGCACAAGTCGTGCGCGGCGGCCCGTCGGCGTGCGCCAGGCGGGTAAAAATGCCGCACTGTGTCGACCGCTCCGAAACTCGGTCACGGGTCTGACGAAGAGGCGCAGAACAGGGGGAGGGGAGCCGCGGAGAGAGCGGCGCACCTGGTTGGCCCTGTCAAATCGCACCCCGTGCGGCCTGCAAAGCTGAGCAAAGTCGGCTGGCCGGAAGCCAGGACAGCCCGATGGGAGTGTTTCAGACCTTGGCTGTGCAAATTTAATGTCATGTTGAGTTAAGTTGAGCTGCATTGAGTTAAGTTTGAGGTAAGTTGAGCTGCATTGAGTTAAGTTTGAGGTAAGTTGAGTTGAAGTGCGGTCCTGATAGCCGGACGCGCTATCGGTCTGTTCCGTTGGCGACTCACAGTCACACCACCCCACCGGTGTAGCCGTTTTTAGCACGGCCGATTGGGCAATCGGCCTGAAAACTGTGCGGCCAACGGCGCACCGATTGGTGAGCGACCTGCAATGGCTCGCTGAGTGTCCCGCGGTGGCCGTTAAAGTAGCCATACATGAGCGACAACCCGGCGGAATGGACGATTTGGAAAGACAGTTTTCCGCTCTGAAAGTACCTGACGGTGATGAAACGGCGCGGCCCACGAGGCGGCCGACTATTTTTGCACGGCTGTGACTTAGCCCCATTTTTGTCGATTTACGACGGCCCGCTCGCTCAGTGACACATGGCTAAATCATCGGGACCGGCGCGGCGCAGCGTGGCGCGGCGGAGGCGAGGATCGGCGCGATGGAGCCTCTCCTACTGAGACCCAGATCACGCGACCGGCCACACCTCAACTGGGGGCATTCCTGCGAAGCACGATCGCGCCTGGCATGAGACTGTCTTTGAGTTGCGAGGTCGCTGTTGACTTCTTGCAGGCTAGAATGCCTGCATGCGGCTTGCAATGGGGCGTCGTCTAGGGTAGAATGTCGAGGGTTTGCAGTAGGGTTGCAGAAGGATAAGCTGCATCGACCGCTGCGGTCCACGCCGGAATGCGATTGGGGGCAACGCGGATGTGTACTGAGGTGCGGTCGCCGTGATGGCGGTGACCGGCAGCGGCGGCGGCGGCGGCGGCGGTGAGGGTACGGCACAAGGCGGGGGTGGGGGCGGCGATTGCGGCCCGCCGCGCCGCCCTGATAGCACCGTTTACACGGTGTCGCGCGATTGCGTATCAGTGCCGCCCGGCGACGGCCGCCGCCAGGACGGCGCCGCCCCCGCCATGACACCGCCGCCCCCGCCATCACACCGCCGCCTCGCTCCGTCGTCGTCGCTACCGAGTACCTACGCTGCGGGTCCGTCGACGGAGGCAGTGGCGGCGGCGGCGGCGGCGGCGGGCCAGCCGAGTCCCACGGCGGCGAAGTAGGCCGAGCCGGTCCCACGCGGAGAAGACGGCCGACGGCGGCAGAAAGTGCGGCGGGCACGTGCCGTCCCTGGTCAGTCACTCGCGACGGACAGACGCGCTTTTACCGGCGGCCGGCGACGCGGCGAAAGGACGGCGACCGACCGTGCAGAGCAGATCATGCACCGAGGCGGACCTCGCCGGCTCCGGCTTTCAATTGGAGGTCAAGCGAACGGTTTTTGCGATCGTAAATTGCTATTCTTCATTCCCGGCGAAAAAGTGAGCTCTTGCTGATATCAGGAAATTCTTGCTAGCTACTAGCTAGATAATCAGTTGTTTCGGCAGTTTTTCGTCTACCTGCTTTATGTTAACCGCACTCAAAACACGGATGCAGCCCTCACCGCGCGATGTAGTGGCGCTCAGCTGGGGGCTGGGAACTACAGCGGCTCAGACCAGCAGCAGCTCAGTGCATTGGGACGATGTTTGTTGCCGACAATCGATCTTGCTGTCGGCCGCGCGTCGCATAAGGTGACGCCCGAGCGCCGGTTACGTCACGCGCGCGCCGCCGCCCGCCGCAGAAGCTGGCCGGTTTGGTCGACTGCTGACCTTGCCGCCCCTGTAAAAATGCCGTCCACCGCGCCGGGGCCATCTCTCTCGCGCGCGCGGCGCGCCGCGCCAGCGGTCAGCCGTCGCTTGGAGGGTGCAGAGGCGGATGGCGAACGAAAAACGGGCGCCTGTCGCCCAGGACCACCCAGCAGCCGCGGCGCGATTAGCAAGTCGAGCGGCGCTGCTGGACTTCGGAGAGGCATTCGATAGCGCGCGGAGGGTGCAGATAGGCGGCCTAATGGAAGGCGGCGGCGACTTTGGGGGTCGTGATCGGTTCTGGTGGGTTACAGGGTTCGGTTGGCGCGGCATTACCGGTCCGCCGCCGCTCGCCGCGCGCTGTATTTGTGCCGGCGGTGTGGAGTATCGCAGGGATGCCACCTGTGTCCGGTGTAATTTGTCGACCGCGCGCCGGCTCCCATTGAACAAACGATCGATTTTCAAATTTCACCTGGCGGCCGCGCATCTGCCGCCGCCGCTGTCCGTAGAGGCCAGAATTGCGGCTATTCCAGGCGGCGGATGACCCGTGTGGCCGGCGGCCGGCGCGACCTCCGCCGCGGATGCTGAGAACAGGCGGCGCGCGCGACTTTGATGGCGCCGCCAGCACGTTTGTTAACTGCTCACCGCTCGTAACGCGCGGACTGGACACGGTATAGCCGCGCCCGATGTTCTCGGCTCAGAGGTGCGCCAGTATGCTTATTAAGCATGGCGTCCAACTCAGTCGTCATCCACTTCCCCACTAGTTGAGGTAAATACAGGTGCGCGGGCTGTTTTTGCCGAGATTTTCCGGGCGGCGCGCGACGTCGTCACAGCCAACGACGTTATTGTTCGTTCCCGGCGTTTTGGAGGCGTTTATCTGGCGCTCGTCGTCATTATCCTAGTTGTTCGCGGCACGCGCCACTAGGCTTCGCGGGCAGGTGCGTCGGCCGCCTTCATTTGTCCAGCCGTCGGCGGTTGTGCCGGCGGCGTTCACTGGCCGGCCGGCTGTAACGCCTTCGCCCATTGGCCAAGACGCTGGCGGCGTTTAGCGGGTCACGCGCCGGCGCGTCTCCGGTGGCGCGCGCGTGCCGGTCGTCATGGCAACGGGGCGCGCTCGTGCGCCGCGGGTTGAAGGAACTCGGCGCGCCGTCGCGCGGCCGCAAGCGCCGATAATCGGGAGACGTATCGCCTTCAGGGGCGGCCGCGCACCGCCTCGGTTCACTGCGCGAGCAGGTGGAACAACAGGCGGTGCCGGCAGCCGGCAAGGCCGTGCCGGCGGGGAGCGGGGAGAGCCGCCGATTCGTCGCGCCGTGCGATGTTTGCGCGCCGCGGTCCCCTGCCGCGCCCGCCGCCGGTCAGCGCGACGGCCGTGTTGTGACGAGGCAGCTGAACAGCGTCACTTGCGTCAGCCGCGACGACCGAGCCTTACCAGTCACTAGCTTCGGATACGCAGCGGACTCGCTGAGGCTTCTCCGAACCGGCGCCGGGACGACGTTGGCCAGATGACCTCGGTGAACCCAGCGAAGAACCTTGGTCGCCTTGTCGACATCCGACGGTGGCGACGAAGGGGAGAGGGAGGCGGACGTCCCGACGAGGCCGGTGACACGGGATGTGCCCGGCACGTGCGGTGCTCTCTCTGTCGACAGAAGAGAGCCCTACGGAGGTGTAAAAACGACGCTGCCGGTGGCGCGGTCGTCAGGGTGCGAGTGACGGTAAAAACGCCGCTTCAGGGCCGCAGCAGGGGGGCACTGACCCGCGCTGGTGACAACAAGGGGCGATTGTCGCCGCTTGCCTCGCTGATGAACCCAAAACATCGGCTTGGGTACGGCTGCGTGAACTGTAACTGCAGGGCGGGAGCAATAGCAATTGCACACAAAAGAAGAAACCATTTCAAGGCCCTTGGACATTGAAAGTACCTACCTGCCAGCACATAAGTTCTCGACCACGCGACAGGCAACGTGACTCCGCATTTTGAGGATCTTGTGGATCAGATTCTTGAGGATCCCGAGGCACCAGCTGTGACCCCCTTGAGCTCCGCAATAAAAATACCTCCTCCGCCCTCGCGTCGCCCCTCGGCCATGTCAGCTCCGGACCGATCCCAGCCGCTCACCCTCGGCGCCCTTGGGCCCTCCGGGGCCCTTCCACCCTCCGACGAGGGGACGGCGCCGCAGGTGCAGCCCAAGCAACACTTGATCCCCGCCGTGCGCGGATGTGTGTCGAGCCGCGCACGTGCGACACGTCTCCATGGCAACGCGGGTCGGTGCCGCCCGCCACCGGAAGCGGTTTTTGCCGGGGGCGCGCGCGTGTCGGCCGTACCAGCGCGGCGGCGACGGCGGCGGTGGCGGCGGCGGCGGGCGCGTGGCGTTATGCGGCGGATGACGTCTGGCCTGCGCCGGCTGGTTCTGTAATGTGATAGGTGGGAGATGTGGCGCGGCGGCTCGGAGGTGTCCGGGAGGCTCGTTTTTGTACGAGGAGGGGAGCGGGGAGGGGTTCGCTGGGGTGTCTGTCGCTCCTTGTTGTCGGATATGTCTCGGGGGGGGGGGGGGGAAGGGGAGTGATCTTGGTGAGTCTTCGTGCTCCAGCTGTGCCTTATTGTCAAGTGCACGTACACTTCCATGCACAATGCATTCTTCATCACTCTTTCATACATTTTAGACTGTCGCATGTGGGGAACCCTGGTTAACGCCAATAGCCAGCAAAGAGCATTACTTTTCAGTTTTGCAACGCCTGCTTTTACATCCCACCGGAGGCATTCTGGATCAGCGATTATCAGTTAGAATTGAGCGATCAGGCCCGTGTGCAATATGCCGCCCCAGATCTTCGTGCGATGAGCACGATTTACTTGCCCAAGCGGGCATTGAGGTTCGTTTTAGCGGGCCCTGAGGCTTTCCATCATGCCTGAAGTGGAGGCTGGCCAGCCCTGGGCGGCAGCGGAGGTACAGTGCGGCCTGGTCTATCTGTCCGGCTGTGGGATGGCTGATGGTCACTGTTGGCTGCAGGTGTGCTGCCCGTTTGACCCAGTTCCGCATTACGCACTGGTGCCCCGCCGGCGCGTGCCGCCGCCGCCCCCGCCCCCGCCCCCGCCCCCGCCCTCGGTCGGGACGTGGCCGTCTCCACCGGCCACGTCACGCACACGTTTGTAGGCTGTTTGAGTGTTAAATTTCAAACTCGGTTCTGTCCATGCGGCGCAACAGACGTAATGTTAGAAGTTCAGCAGAATCCCATTTTATCTAGTGTCAGTGGGCCCTGGCCCCCTTGGCTACGTCCCTGTTGCCTCCCATGAAAATGATGATGTAGCCGCCAGACCTAGTGCCCCATGAGCTTGTGAGGAATAGTTGGGATGTGGTGCCTGAGACCCCAGGACAATGGTTAATCTCTCCTGTGTATTCGATGAACCGACCTAACCGCCAAGTGCCAGACATGCATTGTCTGGCCCGACTTTGCAGGGCATTACAGCACCAACCGGGCGGATGCCTGTGAGACTGCGAAACTGTGTGACTGAGACATTGAGACTGTGAGACCGCTGGGCAGTGTCGTCGGTGGCCGTCCGTCGCGGTCTGCAGTTCCACCCCCACAGTGCACCGCTCTGCAATCTGTCTGCCGGCGGCGGCGGCGGACGGTGACGCAGCGTGGGAGCGGGCGGCGACACGGGTCGCAGGTCAGGGAGACGGCCGGCTGCACTCGGCAGACTGTCTGCCGCCCTCCGACCGACGCCCTCTGCGGACACCGCCGAGGTGTTGCCATCGCCGCTGCTGGCTGCAGACATAGCTGCGCCCGCCGCCGCCACCCAACGCCAAAGTAACCACGTCTAAATCCACCGCGGAGACTGCTGCCGCTACAGCATTGTCCGCCCCGCTCTGTGGCGTCTGGAGTCGGCGCGGCGTCTTGTATCTCGGCTGTATAGATGTCGGCGTCTGTTGCGGTGTCCAGAGGTGCCCAGAGGAGGCCGTCCAGCCCAGGCGGCTCTCTCAGTCCGTGACCCGGCGGCGACGGAGCTGACCTGCTGTTCGCGGAATCAAACTGCGCCCCGACCGGCCGAGCGGAGCGGCGGAGCAGCGGAGCAGACCGCGCCTGTGGCGACTCGGGCGGCCGTGGCGGCTTTGCTGGCCACATAGCGCACCTCGGCTCGGCCGCCGCCGCCCCGGCACTGCCGCGGAATGCAAATGGCTTGTACGCGGCTATGGCCGGCCGGCATGCAAGCGGCGAGTCACGTGATGCCCGCGGGACAGACGACGTCACGGACAGGGCAGCAGGGGCGGGGCCCGGCGCGGCGCGCCCGAGCGGCGGCCCCGACTGCCGCCCTGCGCTCGGCGGCATCGAGTCGACGGGAGGCTGCTGGGGATGTCGGTCATCATGGTGGCGGTGGCGGTCATCATGGACTCGGGTCGTCTGCCGGTCGGTCAAGCCCGCCGCGGCCGCTCGACGTCCGTCCTGGACGGGTTTCCGTGCGGTGTCGCGCGTCTGTCTCGCGTCTGTCTCGCGTCGCGGCGTGTTACGGAGCCAGAACATGGCTAATTACCGTCTGGCCGGCCGCGTGACCGGCCGCCGGGCGGGTGTCGGTATGTGGGGTGGTATTTTTACCGGGCCGGTATGTGGCGGCGGAGGTGGCCGACGGCCAGCGGTCAGCTGGTCCCCTGGCCTGCTGGTCGGGTCATGCCAGCGGACCGCTGGTCGGGTCATGTCAGCGGACCGCTGGCCGGCTTTGGACCGCTGGCTTGCTGGCCGGGTCATGTCCGGCAGAATCTGTCTCGCATCACGGGCTTGGTGCCCGCCGGTCTGTGTAACTATGTTGCTGAGGACACTGCTCTGCTAGTATAGGCAGCGGCTTGCTACGGGTTAGTGCAAAGTATGCTTAATTTCTGGCCTCTGAGCATAACATCTCTGGCCTTTGACTAGAAACTGGTAAGATTCTCGGCAATGAGCCATGACCTTGGTTCATTATTAGGATTCATTTGATATCTTTTTTTCATTTTTCATTTATTTTATTTTTCATTTTTATTTTTTATGTTCATTCATTATCAGAAGCACCTGGATTTATGCGCCCAACAAACATTTAAGTCAATAACTACCACCCAGGCAGCCAAAGAGCCGACTATCCAACGATCAACTCCTTACACCAACCGGCTTACCCACCACCAACGAAACCTGCGAACAACCAACAATCCCTTTCCCCTCCCACCAGTCGTCACCCCCGTTTTGACGGATGGCCGGCTCGTCCCTCCAAACAGACCCGTGTCGGCACCACACCGCTCCACCGGCACCGCGCCGGGGCGTCTGTTATGTCAGCCGCAGATCGGCGCGAAGCCCCGCGCGCTTGGCACAACCCCCGTGTCCCGCCTGGTCCGTCAGGGCGCGGCGCGGCGTTGAGCGGGACGGGACGGTGCTCGCGCCCCTTCCTGTTGTTCTGCGACGCGTGCCGCCGTGGAAGGCTCCGGTTACCCCCCCCCCCCCCCCTCCGCCGGCAATCGATTGCCTCCTGCCTCTGATGACGGCCCCACCACCTCACCACACCGTCATCCGTCAGACGGGGAGCGGCTGCTGACGGTCAGGGGACACCGGGCCTCCGCCTGAGACCCCTGCCTGACCCCTGGATGACCCCTGGGTGACCCCTGGGTGCGGACTCCCGGGCCCATGACCTCTCTGACACAAGGTCTGCATCATGGACCAGATTCTGTCTCAACTTTGACTCCTTGCTGACTCCAGTGATGGGGTGAACTTTCAAGGTGCCACATCTGCCGGGGCTACATGTCTGGCCCCAATCAAGCTAGATTTACATATACACAGTGTTAGTTCTGTTCGGTCCTATCTTGACCCTGTCAGTGCCGCGGGCCTCGCACGTCGTCTGACACCGGTGACGTCATCTGGGGGCACCGGTGACGTCAGCGCGATGTGTCCCCGATCGCCCAGGTGGCGTCTGACCAGCCGACCCCGACCGCGACAAATGACATGCAACTGCCGGTCCAGGTGGACGGTGAAATTACAATGTACTGCTTACAATGCTAACGATATCTGCCCTCTCCGCGGTCGTAAACCTGCCAGCTGGAAGTCGTCCGCGGGGCTTAGGGAGCGGCGCGGGCGGCGGCGATGGGCGGTGGCGGGGGCGGGGGCGGTCCTGCAGAGGGGTTCCGAGAGAGGCCGCCCCCGGGGCGCCGGGCGGCGGCCGCCCAGACGACCCTTGCCCGTGGCGGTGTGCCCAGGGCAGAGGCGGGTGGCTTTGAAGGGATCCCTGTCGCCGCGGGCGGTGCTAAATACACTCTGCATTGCAAGGTTTATCAGGGGAGTAATTAATCATGCGAATTATGAGTATTCATCATGTTATTTTTCATGCACGTCATGAACGCGATAGCGGTGGTACCAGTTTTCGTGTGTGGTGTTGCCAGTTTTGGTTTGAGGGCAGCTGTGGCCGCGGCGATGGCGGCGCGGTCGCCGCGGCGGTTGGGGCTGTGGCTGCGCCACCGTTCGTCGCAATCGGGTCGCGCGCCGTTAGTGTCATAGAGTTCCCATAGCGCGCCGCGATTGCAGCGTGCCCGCGGGCAACGACCGCGTGGCAACGGCGGCTGGGTCACTGCCGCCGCCGCCGCTCCGTCAAGGGCCGAGACGGGCTGGGGTTGATGTTCTGAGAGATTGAAGTCGAGATCAGAATTTAGACCGAGTTTGAGATTGAGATTCAGGCTGATGTCAATACCGAGCTTCATGCTGCCTGGCATGATGCTGGAATTAAAACTAGACAAAGATGTGTATTGAGATTGAGGATTGGGTTGATATTGAGATCCGAGCTGCCAGGGATACCGATGGATTGAAACAGAACTTCAGAATAGATGCTTGAGATTGAGATCAAGGCCGAAAACGGTGCTGGATCCCCTTACGATCAATGCTTCAGATACCGCTGCTAATTGTGACTGTAATTACGGGCGTGCCCGGTCTGGCCGGTGTCTGATGAGGTGACGTGGCGGACGGCGGCGGAGGTGTGACAGTCAACAGTCGGGAGTCTCAGACCCTGTGACCGGGGCCGAGCCGGGCCGGGCCGGGGAGCGGTCGGTAGGCCGGCCCTCCGGTGGCCGGGCGGCACCTCCGATGTGACAATGATACGGCGACGGGGCGGCCCATCAGCGCCGGGCCCTGTCCAGCCGCTGATGGGATGACCGGACAGCTAAAGACGCCCTGCTGTCTGCCGAGCCAACTTCAGACGCCCTGCCGTCTGGGGTGTTGGGCCGATGATGTCATGTCTTTTAGCCAGACACAGGTGCGGTTGATTCGGTCGTGCGCTGTGTCAGAGAGGGAGCCTGTTTGGTTGCTGTCTATGGGATGACATAAGAAGCTTTCTGAAGTTAATACGGACCACTGTGGCCGAGGGACTGGTGTTTACTGAGTGAGACGTGGCAGGAGGAACTGTAGGCGGGACACCGACGGCCCACTCCGCCCCGACCGTCCCGGCGGCTCTCTTGGGAACACACCTACTTCGCGCGGCGATAGAAAGTGAAACTCTCGGGGCGTGGCTGGCGGCTGCCGCCCGTGGCCAGCTCGCACTGCACTCATTCTATGCGAGGAGCAGTCGGCAAGACACTTCGTGCAAGTATTAGCGCCCAATGACGCCCGCTTTGCTGATGTCGCTCCGTACGAGGTGGAGACCAAGCGCCGTGGGCGTGGGCTCTGGCCATCGGACCGACCGGCTAACCGGACCCTGGGCCGGTCCTGCGGAGAGATAACTTCTCCCACGTCCACACGGGCGGGTCTCCGTCTCCGGGCAGCCGGTCTCCGCCTGTTTGTCTCCGCCTGTCTCCTCTGGCTCCTCTCCCCTCTCCCCGATCAGCCCACCTGACCAGGCGACGGCGGCGGCAAGGACGGCCTTGGCCGAGCCGTATTAATTAGCGTGACCGGCGGCGAACCTGCCGCGGCTGGAATGCGCCGCGATCGCCTCAACGCGCCGCGCCCGTCCGCGCGGCCGTCTGCGGCTTTGCGGCACTCCAGAGGTCGACGCTGCACTCAGCGGAGCACGGAGGAGCTCACGGGGGCTCTGCAAAGTTTCTGCAGTGGTGTGGCGTGCCACGCGCGCCGTGCGGGCCGGCGGGTGCGAAGCGGGGTGGAGCCCGCTGAGGGCAGCACAGACAGGCGGCGTGCGACGGCTCGGCTGGTGCGGGAGACACGGGAATGTCAGGAATGCTGACCTTAAGCCCCAGTTTGAACAGGCTTGTGGACGGGACGCGGATGTGGTGCATGGAGAGGTTATCATAGGGTAGTCACCAGTCATAGACAGCCGATGACGTGGCGTGGGGCGATGGACGCGGAAAATTAATGCACGCCATAGGTTAGGCACATTATCTGCCTTTTTTTAGTATTCGCTTTTTCATAAATGGCAAAAAACGTTTGAGCGGAGAGAGCTCAAATAAGAGCTCAAGCCCTTATCATCATAGTTTTCAAACTCAACTTTGGCGTTATTAGATTGCAACGATTAACATCATTGGCAACTGTAGTTGATGTGATGTTAGAGCTTGGTCACCTCTTCAGCGGGCTCATCTTGGTGGTCTTTGGTGGTGTCAGCGGCACGGTGGGACGAGGACGGATACAAACGGCCGCCGTCCCACCGCCGTCATCGTGATCGCCTCGGCGCCGGCTCCGTGGCGCGCGGGGGACGTGCCCGCTCGTCCGCGAAGACAGAGCGCCGCGGCCGAAACGCGCCGAAATCGCCGCCGATAATCCTCGGGCCACGCGCCGGCGCACGAAAAAACGCGCCGAAAACGTCACAGAACTGCGCGGAGATCATGACGGATAGCGGCGCGGCTATTGTCGGAGGAGGCGGCGGCAGGGACGAGCGAGGTCAGCAGCAGGAGACAGAGCCGGTCGGGCCGAGCAGGATGCTTTGTGGAACGGTTTCTGTGTGACTGTGACTCGCCCAGGCTCGTGGGGAGTTATTAGTCCTGAGGACTCAGCAAGTCCGTTCAATAGTGTTCCTGACTAGGGACGGCCTCTCCGGAGTTATCATGTTACATTTCGCAGCATCGTGGCTTGTCTACCAGTGCTACGACGAGGTATGGCGGAATGTGTTGGGATGTTGCGAGACGTGCCCGCATGTGTTGCGATGTTGCGAGGCTGGCCTCCAGTGGATGAGGAGGTACCCTGGCGGAATGTGGCGCCGCCGGCTCGGGCCTGCCGCGGATGCTCCTCACTCTGAGGAGAGTCTGTTCCTGGTACCGTCTCCGAACCTAGGGTTGAGCGGCTGACCCGACGGAGGTGTTCCAGCGAGAGGTCGGCACTTGGCGAGATATCGACACGCTAGGAGGATGGTGGAAGAGGCGGGTATCAGCAGGCACGAGATGTTGATTGCTGGTGGGGTGGCGGGGGTTGTGGTGACAGTGCGTCGTCCGCTGGCAATGCGCGGGAGATGAGCCGCTTGGTGGTACGCTCCTGTTCTGCACTCGGGTCTCCGAGGGCGCCGTCTTCCTCCCTGTTTCTCGGCGCTTATGCGCCATAAACCAGCGGACGCGCTCATGTTTCGGGCCGGCCAGTCTCCAAGCGGTGAACTTCTGTTTGTCAATCAAGGGCCAAACCACAGCGTTCAACGGTAAAGAAACATCCGCCGTTAGTGCTTCTTGTGCGGTCGAGCATTGCGGTCGGAAGATGGATGGCTGTTTGCTGGGGTTCTTCAGAAGGCTGTTGTCTGAAGAAGCTCCGCTTGTTGTCGTAAGCTGTTAGTGTTTGGACGCCGGCTTAGCTTTTTGCTGGCGGGACCTATAGTGGCGTGCGCCGGGGCAGGTGGGCCGCGCGGTGTAAAGCAGCTCTCTCTCTTCAGGGACTCTCATGCGGCTTACGTGACCCGTGTGGAGACGGTCAATAGGGGAATCATAGGCATTGAATGAAGCTGTCCCATGCGGGGATCGTGCGCTTGGAGAGATAAAAACGGACCCCAGTAACGATGGAGGGTTGGGAGTGTCGCCTCTCCACTCGGCCTCGGTACGGGTCAACCACGTTTGGTTGCCGACGTGGCCCGATATGTTCCTGACTGTTTTGCCTGTACGCTCTCCACTTATATAGATGCTGGCGCGCGTAGGTGCGTCTGTGTGTTTGGACTGTAACTGTTGTGGGCGGCGGCGGCGGGTCCGCCCGGGCTACCAAAACACGCCGCCGCCGCCCCCGTCAGTCGGGTCGCCCGGGGCTGGCTGACCTCGCACCTCCGTATTGGCCGCGTGACTGTTGGTCGGGGGGGGGGACTTGAAACGTGTTGTAATCGGTCTGATTTGTCACCGCGCTGCACTCAGATCCGGGTCGAGACGGGGACGGGGTCAGAGTGTAGAGACAGACTGAGATACAAAAAGGGAGAAACTGCATTGCTGAACGGCTGACGTGGTCAGGGCGGGTCTAAAATGTAAATCAAACCCAGACCATCATCATCAAGGAAAGCTGCAAATTTAGCTAGTTCGGCTGGCTCTGTTGAGGGTTGTTGGATGAACCCAGGCGCTGGGCGGCGGACAGCAGACCCAGACGCCGAGTGCTGGACACCGGACACTGGACACTGGACACTGGACACCGGAGAAGGGCGGGCGGTGGACCATGTCTGCCGCGGCCGGGCGGGGGCGGCGGAGCGGTGGGGTGTTTGTCGCCCTGTTGACGTGCGCGCCGGACCTCGGTCGCACCTGCAGCCGGCCGCCACGTGCCATATGCCACCGGAGCCGTACGGGCGACCGGCCGCCGGCGTGCCACGCTATTCTGACCCATACGGCCGGCCGGCTGGCGGCCTGGGACGGCCGAGCGCGTGGCGCGTGGCGCTCACTGCCGGCTCCGTCGCGCCGCATTATGCAAATGATAGTGATTAGCGCGGCTGAGAGCGCCGAAAGTCAACACGGCCACCAGGAAGAGACGTCCAGGTGTGCTCCCCGCCGCGGCCGAGCTATCGAGTGGGGTGAGACATGTCTGAGAAGGCCGCGCGAAGGTCGACAGGGGTGTCTTGAAGCACCGCCCCCAGATGGAGCGGCTATTTGTGCGGTGGTCATGAGGCACTGAAGCGTCTGACAGAGCCTGGGATGACCATGGGTGGGCCACCGCTGACTTGCAAGCCTTTTGTCCTGTCAAGGCCGGCAGAGTCCGCGGCCGACGGCCGCCGGCAACGCGAAATTGCATCGCGATCTGGTCGACTCTTCGAAGGCGTTCGACTGTGGTTTTGGTCACGGTGATGGGCGCTAGATTAAAGTGCTTTCAGCATTGATGCGCCCGTTGGTGAGTTGTGGGTGCCGATGGGGTTTAGAGGCACCCTGGGCCGCAGGGTCCTTGTCACCCTGGATTGGGCACGCGCAACTTGGGTGCTCCACAGGGGTCTCCCATTGCGCCTGCGCTAATTGTTATTTCGTCGCGGCATTGTGCCGGGAGTGATATTATTTCAGGCGGTGGGGGGCCGGCAACGGAGAGCGGCGCCGGAGATCGGGGTCAGGTCGTGACGCGCCCGTCACGTGACCACCATGCGCGGCGGGGTGGCGCGGCGGCAGCCATCTCTGGCGGCATTTCCGCCGCGCCGCGTGACAATCGCGCCGCGCAGAATGACCGGCTGCCGGCCGGCTGGACGGCTATATTATCCGCCCCGCGTGCCGCCCCTTCAGCAGCCGGGGCCATTTCGGCGCGATGGACAGCCGACCGATTGTCGCTAATCGGAATCCTTTGGAGTCGCCGCGCGCGGGCCGACCGGCCACCTGCGCGG
This sequence comes from Balanus nubilus, assembly GCA_031763405.1. Lineage (NCBI taxonomy): Eukaryota > Metazoa > Arthropoda > Thecostraca > Balanomorpha > Balanidae > Balanus > Balanus nubilus. The sequence continues at coordinate 14,746 of JARFNZ010185772.1, forward strand.
CCGGCGCGTTATTTGCGTGTGATTGGCGCGCCGCGGCGAACGCGCCGCTTTGTGCGCCACAATGGGTGGGCGGCGCGGCGGCGGTCACGGCGCGGCGGCTGTTTGCGCGGCGGTGGTCCCGTCAGGAGGCTGGAGGCTGAAGGCTGGGGAGAGGCTTGAGCAGGAGGCGGCAGTTGGCTGGTAAATAGTGCGGACCACCCCAAATCGAATCCGCTTTGCTCAATTCATCTGGTAGGCGCCAGTGAAGGAGGATAGACCATTTAAGAAGTTACGTTGGCAAAAATGTCACATTAGGGATTTCACAACTGGAAAATAATCCTATTCAGTCTTCATCTCATGATGTTCTGAATCTGTTTATTTTGTGTGCAAACGAAAACTGAAAAGTTTCGTTTGTGCAAAAGAAAACTGGAATCTCTTTACCCATGCGGTGGTCAAAAGTCGACTGCCGTTTGATATATTCTCCTCGCTCTCCTTAAGTCATGCTCCAACGGCTGCGGCAACGGCATTCGCTTGTCTGCGGCCCGGGGTAGCCGGATAGCGTTTTTTTCTGTCCGGTGAGATGCTGCAGTGAGGCATTCCTGGCCGCCTTACGCGTGTTCGACGAGATGAGCCACCGCCGCCCGGTCACGGAGCTGCGGTGGTGCTGTGACGGGAGCAGAGTGGTGGCTAAGCGCCAGTGCACGGAGCGCACAGAACGCAACGGTAGGTAGTGGTGGGGATTCAAGGGCCTAATTTGGCAGAGTGAATCACAATATATATGCGCGGCTTGCGATATTTTTCAATGACTGCTTTATTTAACTTTTTCAATGTACACCCCCCTTCATACTGTATGGTAGGTTATAGTGGCGTAGCATAAAAACTTGAATATCTCGAGAGTGGAGCTCACCAACGGGCCCCAAATTTTGATGCAGGAGAAAATAAACACTCTCCTTCCTAGTAAATCTGTTTTAGTTTCTTATCTCCACTCCATTAAGGCAAACATTGAGAAATACTGAGTTTGGCGTCCAGAAACTAAGTCGATTGTCCTTCCCCTTGGTACCGCCTCTGCGAGACCCTCAATGAGCTCAGCTGACAACTGTTTTTACTACGGTTGGTGCGACAAGGGCGGGGTGAGTACTGCGTAAACGGGCATGAATGGATTGCCGTGGTAGAGGCTATCGTGGTCGGTCAGCAGGGGAGGGAGGCTCCGA
>JARFNZ010185883.1:0-15934 GCA_031763405.1 Balanus nubilus
TGACCCACCGTGACCTACTTGGGTCATCAGGTGACCTTGACCTGAGGTCAAATTTTGAACTTGACCTTTCGAGGTCACCATGTATATGTTTCAATACGCCTTGACGAGAGGAACACGATGGTGTCAAAATAAATGCTCTACTTTTAATACATGAGAAGTTATTCGCGAACGACTTTTTCCAAGAAAACAGTCATTTTTAACTTCGATGACTTCTGAAACCTAAACTATTGACCTGAGGGCAAATCTGATGACACGCTGACAAAAGAGCGTTACAAGAGCTTTCTACTGTTCTTTTGTGTTCTTCCTAGCTATTACAGCTCCTGAGATAATGGCGAAAATTCCAAAAAGGCAATATTTTAGAAATTTTGACCTTCGGTGACCTCTGGTGACCTCAATATTGACCTGAGCGAAAAAAATAATCTAAGTAGTTTCGTAATGATTTTTGACGAGCTTTCGAATGCCGTTTACCGCTTGTCGATACGTGTCCCAGGAGCCGAGTTAGAGGGAGGGGGGTTCAAACACCCCCCAGCAGGCCGTGGAAAATCAGGAGGCTCAACGGGTCGCGGGTTAATATTTTGTTCTTAACAAAAAGCAAATATTGTATTCAACATTTTGGCCGATAAGTGTGACGGGGGTGGGGCTGGGGGTAGGACCCCCTTCCCCCCGTTCCTACGCTTATGCTAAGTAATCGACTTAAAACAAATTACTTATACTTACTAGCATATCATCTCTGACATATAGCCGTGTTTGAATCTAAAAATAAAATTAATTCGACTTTCAAGTTAAAAGTCAATTTTCTCAAATTTTGGAATTTGAAAATCAAAGGTTTGAAAATGTATGATAGTTTTCTCAAAGGGTGTGTAATTGTCTACTAATGTGTCTATTTTTGCGTATATTTAGTTCAAAGAACCAACTTACCAGGAGTGATTAGCAATTTGGCCATGCAGAGGTTTTGGGTCAAAACGCTCGAACATGCCCCCGCCCCCAGACAAAACAAAAATAAACGTGCTGGAACCCTCCAATGCATTTTTAAAGCACACCATTCGATGCGCAATGAAATGCTAGGAAAAGTTCCAAAGTTTTTCATTCATAGTATGATGATTAAATTAACCGTACACGAAAAAAAACATCCGGGGTACCGAATCCCCGACAGAAATAGGGTAATCCTCCTGTTTGGGGAGGTTGATTCAGCCACCCGGTGGTTTTACGGCTAATTCTTATGACCATTTACTCGTGGAGAGTTGATTCTTCAAGCAACATATAAGGAAAACAGGTAATGGTAGACAATTGCGTGTTCTTCCAGATGTTTGTATCGGATTTTCACAATTCTGATTTTCAATTTCCAAAATTTGTGAAAAAGTTATTTTTTCCGTGTGGTGACAAGTTCTTACTCTTTGAGATTAAGAAAAAACGTAATAATTATCAGAGATGACATACTGGTAAGTATACGTATAAAGTTTTAAGTCGATAGATTAATATTGAATGACCTGTGTTCAGGTCAAGGGTGTGACCTCCCATTATAAATAAATGTTGAAAAAGCAAATGATTTTTATACGCATCAGGTCAGCCCAACTCCTTTAGTATTGTGTCATCCTAGGCCTTTTTTGTTGACCAAAGTGCATTTTGTGGTCAGTGTCCTTCTAAAAGGTCACTTAAGGTCCTTCGAAGTCACGAACATTCTTTGTCCGTAACTTCTGACAGGATGAAGGTACAGACGCGCAAACGGTGTTAAAGTGTCTGTTTGGTCAAGAGAAGTGTTTCTATGTAACTTACCTACCCAGGTCACCTTGACGTTGACAGCAAGCTGAGGTCGAATTTGCATGTCAACCTAACCAGGTCAAATATGATATGTTATGAACCGCCATGACGATAGAAACACGATGCTATCATTGTTTTCCTGTCGTTCTTAGATAACAAGTTATTCACGACAAGAGTTTTGCTGATTTTTACATTTGATAACCTTTGGAGCCTTAACTTTTGATCTGATATCAAATCTGATGACATCTAACATAAGAGCGTTTCAATGACTTTCTACTGTCTTTTCCGATTTCCTCCAAGCCAGAGTTGGTCCTTGTCCCCAGGCGTTTTTGTCTTTGAATGTGAACTGTGGCGAGGACCAATCTGTTCCAGAACTCTTCGAGAATCATAATTCATTATTTCATGCTTAATTTTAGGTAAAAAAAAAATTCGTTTGACAATAGATCAGAACACCGTGAAAATTGCCAAAGAGCCTTGTTGATACTGAATCCAGAGTCGAGGGATCCAGGTAGGATCCCAGGCCTTTTTCTATATATTTTGATATAAGAATAAGAAAATCAGACTCAAAGGATGGATATATGCTTTTTGTCGCAATAAGTTTCGCATTTTGGTCACCTCCCCATTATAAGTCAATGGGGAAATTTTCAAATGTTCCTTATTTCAAGGATACACATCGTATCAGTCCAATTATTTCAGAGTCATGTTATCTTAGGCCATTATTGATGCTACAGATGCAATATTTGAGCAGTGTCCTATTACAAGGTCAACTGAGGTCATCTGAAGTCACAAACGCTTTTTGCCAATAACTTTTGATATAATGAAGTTAGAGACGTCAAAATGGTACCTAAGTGTTTGTCCCGTCAAGACGCATCGACTCATGTGCAACATGACCCAACTTAACCTTCTTGGGTCACCACGCGGCCTTGACCAAAGGTCAAATTTTGAAAATGTCCTTTTTGTGTAAACATTGAAATGACTCGATTCGCCTGGATGAGGGGAGTACGATGGTACCAAAATAATTGCGTTATCTTTCATAGCTAAAAAGTTATTCGCTAAAAATGATTTGGCAAAAACCTTGTTGACCTTGTTGACCTTCCATGACCTCTGGAGCATAAACCGTTGACCTGAGGTCAAATTTGACTACAGCGCTGCGATAGTGAATTTCAAGTGCTATTGATTGTTTTTTTCCGTTTCTTGCTAGATACCATAGTTCCCGAGATAATCGAGGATTTGTAAAGCGATGTCCCAGCTACTCGAAGTATGATACAAATATGACCTTCGGTGACCTCTGGTGACCTCAATATTGACCTGACCTGACAATGACCACAGTAATTTCTATAGTCCTTATCACGATCTATCTAGCGCCGTTTGCCACTTGTCGACACGATGCGTGGTTTTCGAGATTTTTTTTTGGGGGGGGATCAACCTCTCTCCCCTGGTCGTTCGTGTTCGGCGCGAACCCCCGGTAGTGCGAGGGTTAACCCAACATCGGCTGGGGGTCCGTTTCCGCCCCCCCCCCCTCCAGCGAACTTTCTTAATAACTCTAAAACGGAATAACATATCGGCGCAAAACTTTCTAGCCCTTATGTGACATCAATGTGACACAATCGTAGACAATTTTGAGAAAATCGACCGAGAACGTTTTTATATAATAGCGTTTTGGAGACGTCATGTCACGCAATTTTCGGTCTTAAATCGACGAAAGTTTGAACGGTCATAAATCATCCAGATTAAAAGCAAATTGCACACGAAAGGCGACAAAAGGAAGAAAATGACATCGTCTACAAAATGGCTATCTCGGATTTTTGAAATCTTTGGTTTTTGACCCCCAAAATTGAAATAACTGATTTATATAAAAAAATATAGTTCAGAGTCACAATATCTAATTTTTTGAAAATTTTCAGTAGGCCGGAACATATGAGAACCACCTATGAGTGATCAACATGCCAATTTTCGAGTCAATAGCTCTATTTTTCACCCTCGGTTGACTAATGTGTATACAGTGTAATTACGTCATTTTTTAACTTTGTTTTGGCACTTCCAGACATCGGACGCCAAAACAAATGACACCATTGGGTTCCTGAGACGAAACTGAACCATGATCATGCGTCTTATTGCAAATTATGAAATTCAAAATTTGACTTTTTTACCTGCCTGACCTGAAATTGACCTGAACTTCGAGTAAAATGGCAAAATGAACGTGACCATCGAATTCCATGGCTGAAATAACCCAAAAAACATATGTTACACGGATTCACATAACTGTCACACATAGTGACCTTTGGTGACCTGGATTTGACCTTGACCTGTACTTACTATGACGCTCATACTGGAGCATTCCCTGCGCCTGATATTTTGAAGTGTTTTGGCCGAGTTTGGGCACGCTGCTGTTGATAGTCTGGTCTCTGCAGTCTAAATGCGAAAATGATTTTTTGCCTTTGCTTTTGACCTGACCTCTACCCTTGGAAAAAAAATAAGCAAGGTTTAGGTTCGTCTCGTTGAGACCTTTCGATCGCCGCCTTACGCGTCCCGATCAGACTGTTAGTTCGGAAGTTATCGGGGGGGGGGCGCCAGACGGGGTAACCACTACTTATCATTCAAAAGATGGATGTCATCTATTTTTTATGAATAAAACAAAAAAGCACATAGACAACTTCATTAATCCCAAATATGTTTGTATGTTTTGCATTGACTGCAAATGTAACATAATTGTTACTACCAACACCGTCAAGTAATAAAGCAAAGTAGTTAACTTTTCATTGTCATCTCGATGTTTTTGATTAATTTGAGTTTTCCTCGGTGGTTTCGAAGGTATTGCCTAGCTAGTTTCAGCTGATGGGTAACTGTGAACTGTATCATGCCTGTGACACCCTTAGAAGTAAGGCAAAAGTGTAAGCGCTCCGTTTATCTTTTCATTTCAGCTGGAAGAGAAGAAGACTGGTTCGAGCAAGAAGGCGCGAGGCGGCGGCGGAAAGTTCAAGCGTGGTAGATAAGACTGGCATGAAGTACACCACTTCTCACCTCCATCATATTCCATCATTCCGAGGTGTCTTTGGTAACATGCAGGCTATCCTCTTGTTTGCTAAGGGCATAACACTCACGCTCACATATTGCGCATCAATACAAGTTTGTGGCTTATCTGCATCATTTCCCCTCACGAATCAGCGAGAGAAGTTACTTTTCTCTTCAATGCATTTGTTTCGATGTGTCAGCTTCTAATATCAATACACAAGGAACCGCACGTTATCGCTTAATGTAGTTTACACCTAGCATGGAAGCGTTAACTCAGACGTACTCTGCAATCTCGTCATTCAAAGCCTTGGTAAGGTTCTTTTTTCGTTTGGTAAGGTAGTGTTAGTATACGGTATCCAGCCTGTTGGTATCAACAATATTCCTTCAGCATTTGATGCGGTGTATACTGATTGAAGACACGTTTTACTATGTATTGCTGCAATATATGTGACATTCATAACAAGCGTTTACGTACTGCGGCACGGGCAATGCTACTTCTTCGATGGCTTACCCTGCCTTCGGTATCTGGAAAACATTTCTCTTAGATAATCATCCAATGCATTGTTATAGGTAACTATGTACAATTTTCCTTGATCTAGGAAAATTATCCAACATTTTGCAGATACCGCACGTCGGGTTAAATGGACGTTGCCTCTATGGCATGGCAACAACATCCTTAGCAAACATGATTCCAATAACAACGCCTTCAGTAAATAAGCTACACTCGTGCATACAATTACACGTAGACCACAGATGACTCAACGGCACGGCTCCGTCGGTCGCTGGGGACTGTCGGCGGAGCTGCTGCCATAGAACAGAGGCAGAAACGCCTGGACCCAGTGGACGCTCTGGATGTAGCCGGCCGCGGCCCCGGGCCAGCGGAGCGGCGGCGCCCTCGGAGTGGTGTGTGGACCGGGCGGGTCGCCTGTGATCGTCTGCACGGGATGAGGAGGTGGCCGAGATGTTACCGCGGCTTTTAAGCGCCGGGGCGGGCTGCTGAGCGAAGATTGGTGGCGCCGCCCTGGTGGCGACGGTGGGGAACTAACTATAGATGGCGCTAAGAGGCGCTTATCGAAATGAGGTGGCGCCGCCGCGTCACCAGAGCCATGTCGCCGACCGACCACTGGCGAATTAACATTCCCATCTGCCCGGTTCATTTTCCTACCCCCTGCTTTGCCGCCAGTCCGGGCCGCACTCCTCGCCATCTTCACCCGACCCTGGCCTTCCCACTTCTTCCTCCGGTCGACGTGGCCCTCCTGCCGCTGCCGTCCATCTCTCCGAGTCAACAGCCGTCCTCGCCGTCCCTGAGCCGCCCGCCGCCGGCCATCGCTGGGTCGTCGGTGGTCCTGAGACGCGGCGGCTGGGCGGTCCCCGTCCCCCTGACGGCCGACCCTCCTGCTAAACAGACTGGAGAGGGGCGCCACGATCCGAGCAGGGTCCATCGGCCTGGGGAAGCTGCGGGATTGGACGGGCTGCTGGGCGTGCGAGGGGTCGGAGCGATCCTGGGTGGGACGCTGGCCGTCTTCGAGCGATATGTGATTGACGAGGGACCAGAGAGAACGCGGTCCTGCTGTTTGAAGACGCAGCTTGCGACGGGAGAAGACGCTGGTCTCCGTGGTCTGTTGGGGCTCCAGTCGTGAGGTGGTGTCGCTCGTGGTGGCCGTGCTCTTCCGCGGATGAGGGGACGCAGTGACAACCTTCTTGGAAGGTGGAGACATCGCAGTTGTATGGCGCGGGGATGAGGTTGATCGAGTCGAACCTCGCTTCCCGCCAGCGGTGGGGTTATGAGGCTGAACCAGGTCCTTCGCTGCTGTTGGAAGAAATGCAGTACTGTAGACAGCATCCGTCGGTGCCGAGTGATTACGATTGAGTGCGTCACCGGCAGAGGGCGAGCCTGTGTCTGGCGGCGGCGGCGTCATTCTCATTCCAGTCGCCTCGTGTCTCGGCCAGCCGTGCGTCAGAGAAGTCCTGGGCATAGCTGGCGCCTTTGCCCCGGCAGCCCTCCCGCCGACAAGGGGTGCTGCCGTCTCTCCCCGCCCGACGATAGGTGGCGATGCCGTCCCTCGCCGCTCGATAGATGGCGGTGCCGCCCTTCCCTGCCCGACGATAGGTGACGCTGCTGTCTTTCTCCGCTTGACGATAGGTGGCGCTGCCGTCCTTCCCCGCCGGACGGTAGGTGGCGCTACCGCCCTTCCACGCCCGACGATAGATGGCGCTGCCGTCCTTTCCCTTTCAACGGTAGGTGGCGCTGCCGTCTCTACCCGCTCGACGATAGATGGCGCTGCCGAGGTGAACTGCTGTATGTAATCTGAGAACACAGGCCGGAAGGTAATGGCCCTGATCTCGTGACGTCCCGGCCCCGCGGTGGACCGGATCTTGGTACTGTTCGGTGGTGGGGTGGCGTGGGGCTGGATTTCGGTAGTGTTTGGTCTGGTATTGGGGTGAATTGGGGTAGTATTAGGTCTACGAGCCCGGGTTGCAGTAGGTCTGGCGGAGGTTCGTCTGTTGGCCCTGCCTTTGGTGATTTCTGAAGAGCTGGATGATTTCCTGTTGATAACTGCATTGTTTGTGTTGGAGTGAAAAGCACTCTTCGGCATCCTACTCATATTTCGGCGAGATTGGATCTTCCTCCGGCCCATCTTTCTGACTCTTAAGGCTTTCCGATTCGAGGGTGTTCGAGCCGTTTCGTTCAACGTTTGCGTTTTGGGAGCAGAGTTTGCGTCATCGGGAGTTTGCTGTATTGTATCAGTGAACCGTGTTTTGCTCCTTCTTTTCTCATCCTTGAGCACTTGCCGGCTCCTTTCCGACTTTCCAACTACCTTCAACGCATTATGTTCTTCCGTATTCGTCTCTTTTGACACTCTTGATGTTAAGTAAGTACGTTTCACGTGACCCTTCGGGCTAGTTTCATCAGTTTCAGGGATGATATTTTCGGCCACTCGTCTTGTGTTTTTTGTTTGAAAATGATGTGTTGATGTGTTGTTTCCATCACTTTTAACCTTGGCAAACTTAAACTGGGAACTCATTTGGCTAGTATAGCCTGCACCTCCCGCATCTGTCGAGGGCACGGTTGCGCCAACCCCCTCCGTGTAGTTCATGTTGTCGTCGGGCGCACGGAAAACAGTCCTTGGAGTGGCTATCACAAACCGTCTATTGGCGAACTTGGTCGATAACGCCGAAGCCGTCGTGACGTAGGATGCCGTGACGGACGTCGCATCAAGGCCATCATCTCTCCTTTTCACACCTTCCCCAACGCCCCGATTGACGAGCGTGTCGGCATCTCCCGACTCGGCCTCCGACTGCTGGTTCGCCTCCGAGCCACCACCCAATCCTCCGTCTGTTGTTCGAGTACCACGCGCACGGTTCTGCCCACCGCCAGCGGAAGATTTTCTCCTGACCGACGTCTTCGGCTTGTGGAGGCCGTCTCGAGATCGATGACGCTCCGTGGTCTCCTCGCCCCCGGCACGCCTGCGTGCTACCGCCGGCGCCGCCCGGAACACGGCCGACGGTAGGGTCGCTAGGTAGCGGAACCGGAGCGCGCTGCTCGGTGTCGGGTGCCTGCTCCGGGGAGGCTGCACACCTCCACTGGAGCCTGCTTCGGTCAGGGACGCGTTGGTCGAGGTAACTCTGTCTGGCTCCCACGGAGACGACTCGTCAGGTTTGCGGCCGGGGTCAGACACGCCGGTGGCCGTGCTACCGAGATCTGCAGCCGACCGCTCGTCGCTCGTCAGCTGGTGCCTCGACTTGGATGATGTGGTTTTCGTTCTCTGAAACAATGGGGGAAGCGTGGGATGGAATCGCACGCGATTTCTCCGTGATGTTCCCTGACTGTTTTGTGTGTTGGTCTCGAATATCCTATTGCTGTCCTTCTTAAGCTGGAGTGGATTCTCAGAGCTCTTCCTCATCTTCGACTTCCCTTCCTTATCTTGTCCCCGTCGCTGCCGGTCCCTTTTGCTCTTCTTTCCCTCCTCACCCATCTGGTCGCCATCCTCCGTGCCTTCAGACTGTGATGAATGAGATATCCTGCGATCCCTGGCTGGGGCCGGCGGTGGGGCTGCCGGAAGGGGCATCCCTCCAGGCACGGCGGCGTCTGCCGGGTTCTTCTGATGCCCACCCTTTCGGTGGTCGCTGGGAGGGGTGCTGGGGCCGGGGTCGACCGGAGGCACTGGGGTAGAGTCGGGAGGGGGAGGGAGGTATGAGTTGGTCAGGTACGGCGTCGGGTGAGAATCGCTCGGCAGTGGCCGATGAGGTGACCGGTGAGGGCCTTCGAGCGGGTCGTCTCCGGCGGGCGGCAGACTCCCCTGCGGCGCTAGTGGCTCCCCCGGGCGGTATTTCGCCGGCGCCTTCTCTGGCTCGCGTTTGTTGGAAGGCGCGGGGGGATTCGGACGCAGGGTTGGTTGTGATGACTCTTCACTAAGGCTGGGCGATTTTGAGAAACCTGTCGTGGATAGAATATAGTTGACGGGATCCAGATGAGGCCTTTCTACTTGAGGGATGCGCGAGCCATATGTGGGATTTGAGAGCTGGCCTTGAGTATCAAGATACGGTTCTTGGTTCAGCGTGCTGGGCTGAGGTTGTTTGTACCTCGTTACCTCTCCAGGACCTTCTCTGAAACCTTCATCATTAACAGGCTGTTTAGCTGAGAGAGACGGCTGATGCTCAGCAAACTGGAGCTGAGGCGGCTGCGGCTGGGAATCAGGTGTTTCCGGCGACTTCGGCTGGTGGTGGGATTGTGTTCCCTCTGGCGGTTCCGAAAGAAACTGAGGTGTCTTGACTGTCGACTGCGACGGAACGCGTCGCTCTTCCGTTGGTGAATAGAGCCTGAAATGTGAAGGCATTAACGGGAACTGTGGAAGGAAGTAAGGCTCCTCCGTTGCTGAGTGCGGCTGGAAGGAAGGCTCCTCCGTTGCTGAGTGCGGCCGGAAGTGAGGCTCCTCTGTTGCTGAATGCGGCTGGAAGTAAGGCTCCTCCGTTGCTGAGTGCGGCCGGAAGTGAGGCTCCTCCGTTGCTGAGTGCGGCCGGAAGTAAGGCTCCTCCGCTGCTTGGTGCGGCCAGAAGTAAGGCTCCTCCGTTGTTGGGTGCGGCTGGAAGTAAGGCTCCTCCGTTGCTGAGTGCGGCTGGAAGTGAGGCCCATCCACTGCTGGGTGCGGCCGGAAGTAAGGCTCCTCCGCTGCTTGGTGCGGCCAGAAGTAAGGCTCCTCCGTTGTTGGGTGCGGCCGGAAGTAAGGCTCCTCCGTTGCTGAGTGCGGCTGGAAGTGAGACTCCTCCGTTGCTGAGTGCGGCTGGAAGTAAGGCTCCTCCGCTGCTGGGCGCGCCCGGAAGTAAGGCTCCTCCGCTGCTGGGTGCGGCTGGAAGTGAGGCTCCTCCGCTGCTGGATGCGGCCGGAAGTGAGGCTCATCCACTGCTGGGTGCGGCTGGAAGTGAGGCTCCTCCGTTGCTGAGTGCGGCTGGAAGTGAGGCTCCTCCGCTGCTGAGTGCGGCCGGAAGTGAGGCTTCTCCGCTGCTGAGTGCGGCGGGAAGTGAGGCTCCTCCGCTGCTGAGTGCGGCGGGAAGTGAGGCTCCTCCGCTGCTGAGTGCGGCGGGAAGTGAGGCTCCTCCGCTGGCCGGAAGTAATGCTCCTCCGCTGCTTGATGCGGCCGGAAGTGAGGCTCCTCCGCTGCTGAGTGCGGCGGGAAGTGAGGCTCCTCCGCTGCTGGGTGCGGCCGGAAGTGAGGCCCCTCCGCTGCTGGGCGAGGCCGGAAGTAAGGCTCATCCGCTTCTGAGTACGGGCGGAACCGCGGTGTTTCCACCGGTGTTTTCGGCCGGGAGAGAGGCGCCTGTGTCCGGAGGTTTTTGAGCCCGTGAGGACCGTCCGCCTGAGCGTGGCCAGGGCCCGTCCCCGACGGAGGGTACTGCCCAGGTCCAACAGGGGGCCCGTTCTCATACCTCACGTCCGCCACATACCCCGACTGGTCATCAATGGTGTAGGCCACCACCTGCAAAATAGATGGTACATGAGCGAGTACTTATTGAAATTTTCCTGAAGTCATGTCGTTATGCACCTCGAGTGTTATTTTTCATTATCTCGACAGTGCAATGGCTGTCTGATGACTGATGACGTAACAGGATATTCTTTCTGGAGTATGCTAGCCGAGACACATTGACAGTTCGTCTCATTGATCCTTCATTGTCGCGAGCAACAAACACTGACCTGTGTCTTGCCGTTCGGCAGTGTGACCTTGTACGATCCTCTGATGACGTCACCATGCCTGTGCTCCTCCTGGCCGTACCCGTTACCAGCGCCATCTATTGAGCCCCAGGAGAAGGCGTAGTTCGGTGATCCGTCATCTACCTGCAATGAGGGATGCACACTTGCACGGTATCGAGAACTGCTATTTTTAAACGGGGTATGACTCACACATTGTTTAATTTAAGTCCCAGGAGTAAAAGTACACTTGTCAGTATTTTAGAAGAAAGAGAAGTATTATTTTATCGTTGTTAACCCGCGCCGTGCCAGGGGGGGGGGGGTGTAATTAGACACCCCCTAAGGTTTTTCGACGATGGCAAAAAAACGGCTACGCGCAGCGCTGCCGTTTTTGCACACGTATTCGGGCATCAATTACGCACATTGTGTGAAATTTTAGACGCCAGGTCGTCTAAGGTCAGGTCACCAGGTCAAATCACGTGACCCAACCTCAATTTTTTTTAAGTTGTGCCACAACTGCAGTTTTTAACGATCAGTATCAAACTTTCAGATTTACATACACTTTCAGAATTACACAAGAATATTAATATGCACCATTACCTAACATTTGTATATCTCGGATTTTGTATATAGGTGACCTGAGGTCAGGTAAATTTCGGGGCCTCCCCACTATGAGTCAATGAAGACAAATTCGGATCCTTCCAATTTAGAGGATACCCATCAGGTAAGCCCAATTATTTCAGGATCATGTTTTGTGAGGCCAGTATTGATGGCCCAAGTACTAATTTTGACAAGTGGCCTCTGTAAAGGTCATCTGAGGTCACCCGAGGTCACCAACGCTTTTTTGTTAATTTGATAGAGAAGAGCGAGAAGCGTACGGAAGTTACCAATGTGTTTGTCTCGTCAACACGCATCGACACACGCGGCATGACCCAACATGACCTACCAAGGTCACCACGTGACCTTGACCTGAGGTCAGATTTTGGAATTGACCTCCAGAGGTCACCACGTTTATGTTTCGATGCGCCTTGACGAGAGAAACACGACGGCGCAAAATAAATGTTCTATCTTGAATAGCCAAGAAGTTATTCGCCAAAAAAAAACGTTTTCGAAGAAAACAGACATTTTTACTTTGGATGATCTCTGGAGCCTAAACTATTCACCTGAGGTCAAATCTGATGACACGCTTACGAAAGAGCGCTTCAAGGACTTTCTACTGCTTTTTTTAGTTTCTTCCTAGCTAACATACCTAGTTCCCGAGAGAATGCCAGAGCCCGGAAATACCTGAAAATGTCAATATTTCGGAAATTTTGACATTTGATGACATCTGGTGATCTCGTTTATTTACCTGAGCGAAACAAATGACCGATGTAGTTTCGAAATGATTTTTGTCGACCTTTCAAGCGCTTTTATTCGTTTTCCGCTGAATGTCAAAGGAGCCGAGTTAGAAGGTGGGGGGGGGGGGGGGTCAAACACCTCCCGCCGGCACGAGGCGGGTGGCGCCGAGCACTGGCACGGCGCGGGTTAAGATTCCCTAAATTGTATATAGAATTTGCATCGACTGCGGCAGTTCTTGTGGCGTCATCAACTAACTACATCCAAGTGAATCGAAATGAAACGGGAATGGCTTCAAAACGTAAACGGAGCGAATTGAAACGGGATCGGAAATGGAGCAGCAATTGAACAGAAACCGAGACGGAATGGAAGTGAAACTGAACCTGAACGAATCCTAAGGGGAAACAGAAATGGAACAGAACCGTGGAGAAAAGCAAAGAGTTAAACGCTTGAGCTAAATATGATGAGAAAAGAACAAATCAAAAGAAATCAAATCTCATCAGAATATGACGACCAAAGTATCATGAGAAGAACGGGATGCTATTAGAATTACATTGGAACAGCACAGAGAGGAAGGAGAGAATAGGTATGTTTTAAGGTAAATAATATTTGTTTAGGCCGCGACATAGACTTAGAAACCAAGGCGCCCCAAAACCCCAATCATCATCATCATCTATCTTTATCTCGTAACTATAGGGATGGGAGGCCCCTTGTCACGATATCTCACCTGCGGTTCAGCGACGCTCCTCTGCGCCTGCAGCGGTCCCCACAGCAGCGCCTGCAGCAGCAGCAGCAGCAGCAGCCGGCGCAGCATGGCTGCAGTGGTGCACTCCGAGCCGACGCCGCCGTCGCCGCCGCCCATTCAGCCGTCCGGGCCGGCGGGGATCGCGTGACGCTCCCCTCGTCCTACCCTCCTCCCGTCACGTCCTCCGTCCACCTCGTCTGTCGGGCGTCACGGCACGTCACGCCAGGCGTCACGGCACGTTCTCCGTCCCGTCACGTCGGGTACGGCACGGCTCTAGTCGGCGATTGTCTAGGATGGTCGAGATGGCCGCGGTGTCCAGCGGAGGGACCGACAGTCGACTCTAGGATGGTCGGGATGGCCGCGGTGTCCAGCGGAAGGGCCGACAGTCGACTCCGCGGGCGGTATGTTGTTTGTTGAAGCACTGATCTCCGCCCTGTATCGTCGGTGATGAGCGTTTCGCCGAGTAGCGCTCGGCTCGGCGTCTCGTCTCGTACAGATCCGGCGGCTGTTGACGGCGAACTGCCTTGACCCGGCGCCGTGCCGCTGTTTTCATGAGACGCTGTTTCGCACGGGAGAAACTCCGGCGCCGCTGGACCGACGCGCGCCCGCCGAATGCCCTGAGGGGATTTACGTCCAAGGCTGGGACCAACAGGTGCTCCCTGGGGGTCCAAATTACTCTGACCATGAGTACTCGGTCAGACCACGTGGTCCTTGTGAATGCTGAGTGAGTAACGGATGGTCCGCGCCGTTCGGGTTGATGTCGGTGTTGGCGAAGCTTATGTGACCGGCCGACTTACCGGCTGGTTAACTGGCCCATTAGTTATATTCGTGTCCTTGTGCTATTAATTATTTCAACTGAAATATCATTCATAGATAGCAAATCACTAGGGAGCTATTTATTATTGTAGCTATCTTTGGAGTTATTAACCCTATTGCTGTAGCCATGAAAAAGATACAAAACGGTCGGGGTGGGGCTCATTCGCCCCCTCCCCCCTCCCCTCTCGAATCTCGGGAGCTAGAATACAGAAATGTAAGGGGTAGGGAGGGTCCACAAGGAACTCTGGTTTATGAAATCGTCATTGATGACCTTGGGTCATTATCTCCAAGGTCAAATGAGGTCAAATAAGATAAAATGTGTCGTATTACGACTGCTCTAGAAATCTCGGAATATCCCGGAAACTGTCGTAGCTAGGAGGAAATAGAAAAGAACAGCAGAAAGCCCTTGAAACGTCCTTTCGTCGTGGTATCATCATATTCGACCTCAGGTCAATAGTCATCAATTGTCTCCAAATTCTTCAAAGGTCAGCAATTTTAAAATAAAAACTTGTTCAGCCAAACCTTGTTCGTCAACCCTATTCCCTGCGGACGGCCAGAAAACCGATTCCCTGCGAGGGGGAGTAGATTCTGCCCCCCCCCCCCCCAAGATCTCGAGATCTAACATACTGATCTTGATAAAAACAAACGACATTCGATGCGCCATAGTGATATCTCTCTTTGCAAGTTAAAAGTTTCTTGTTTGGCCAAAAAAGGGACTGGGGGGGACATAAAAAGGTAAATTTGGGGTGTATTTTGAAATGCTAATGTAACTATGTTTTTCAACCGATTGGTGTACAAAAAGTTGTTTTGAGCTTTTAACATAAAGGCCTTTAACATATTAAAACATAACTTTGCGAAAGTAAAACATCATAGGTGTATTCAGGGATTTACGAAAAGGGGAATTTCTGGGGATTTTTTTCGGATTTGTTTGAAGATTTTTTAAATATAATTTTGGGGTTTTCTTGGCAAGGTATGAAGTTTTATCATGCTTGAATTTCTTTAAAATCCTGATTAGGTTAGATTTAATATTGCGCATAGGCGGACCAAGGTATGCCGCATGGGGACACGACCAGACCGCACTAGTGAATATCACCTCCCATTTTGCGTACCAGTGTACGCCTCTACCCAAAGCATGTGCAATCGCTTGCAATCGCATCGCATATTTTGCATGTACATTGCTAGGAAGGTCATTTGACGCATTTATTCTGCCGTATGACGCCAAAGAGGCAAGCAATCCCCAGGATTTCGTTCAAAATCGTTTAATCGTGACAGAGTGTGTCCCCCAAAGCGAGGCCCTGGCGGCTGGCGCCGCCTAGATCAATTAGATGCTAGATCAATTTTGCTCAAATGTTTACCCAACACTTATCATTCATTTCTAAGGAAAAGTTTTAAAGTTTTGCGACGATAATCCCAAAGATTTAGGAGTGGCAATCGAAAAACCACGTGGGGGGGGGCTGGTCAGAATCTGCATCCCGCAGGGTTAATAACTTTTTAGCTACTAAAGATAGGGCAACATCAATGATAGCATCGTCAGGGCAGTTCAGAGCATGCATTTTTATCTGGTTAGCTCAATCCTAAAATTTGAACTCAGGTCAAGGTCAAGGTGTCCTAGGTAGGTCAAGTTACACATTTATAAGAAACGTTTTGACGAAACAAACACTTTGGCACCGGTTGCAAGTCTCTACCTTCACTATGTCAGAAGTTATTGACAAACAAGTCAATAATTTCTTGAATGACGTCGAATGACCTTAAATGACCTTTTAGTTCACTGACCACTGATTGCACATGTGGCATCAAATAGTGCCTAAGATAACATGATACCGAAAAATGGACTGATGCTTGTAATACAAAAATCACCATTTACTTCTACCTATTGGAAGATCCAGCCCCTGATCAGGCAACGGTTCATTGACGTAGGAGCGTTACCAACAATGTGGGGCGGGGGGAGGGGGAACAGTGAAACTTCAATTTAATCTCGAGGAAATCTACTCCCCCATCCCCATGATAACTTTTTGTTTTAGTTTTAGGTTCTTCTCGCCATGGTGAATCATCGTTTGCCGCTTAACGCGCGCCCTGCTGGGGGG
>JARFNZ010185993.1:0-15930 GCA_031763405.1 Balanus nubilus
TCAACATCATGCGCGTTCAGAAACACCAGTTATCCATGGTTCTCTTCCATCGCCAAAGGTCATACATTCCCTTTAAGCAGATAAATGTTTTGTAAGAGGTGACTTTGTTCAAAATTGACATGATCGGAATAATAAAGCGTTCCAATGGTGAAGCATTTCATTGGATTTGATAAGTTTATTGACGCAACATCAAGGACCTTAAGGTCCGGGCACACACTGCCCTTGATTCTTCACAGTAGTTCTGCGTTTTAACCCTCGAAAAAGGTTTAAATATTTAATTGCCTCGTAATTTTGGACAAGGTGTTGACGCAAAAGTTGAGGGGGGGGGGCATTTCCCCACTTAAGAAGTTTTGGGGGAGACTTGCCCCTCCCCTAACTTCTACGCCTATGCTTTTAAATATCAAGTTAGTGGGAAAGGGTCATTTTAAACCCCTCCCCCCAGCCCGACATGGACGAAGGTGGCTCAGAGGAACCCTGGGGGCGTGGGTTAAGTTAAGTTTTTGTGTATTATATACGATACGATATACGCGTATGCATGCAAGATATCTCGACGTCAAGAAGTCTGTTCCGATAAAACAGGGTGCCTGTGCTGCCAGCATTGAGGTGAAGCAACGCAGACACCTTTCTTCCATCGCCTCATATCCAGATCCTCCTTTTCTCATCGCGCAACGCCATCGTCAAATCGCCGATATGTATTATGACGCGTGTATTTAAATAGTTCCACATTATTCAAAGCATCTTGTTACGTAAAGCAATGTATTTTCACCTCGAAAATAGCATCAAAACATAAATGAGCATTTCTGCATCACTAGCTAGTCAGAGGAACGCGTCTGCACTCGCTGCGAGCTGCATAAATAACCATTAGTTCAATGGACACCAGTTGCCATAACCACAAGCGAGTCAGAATTAGTAAGATAATAAACCTTCGAAAATACGAGTCCTAGCATCGCTGCCTAAAAAACATCTCCAGCTTTGATTTTCACATATAGTTCTCAATCTCCTCTTTCTCCGACCTCTGGAGCTGGCCAACATCACAAGACGCAAGCAGTCCACGCATGCGCCCTAGGAAGGCCTCGCTCGTGGACGGTCTTCGGGCGAGTCTATCACATGGCGAGCGAGCGTCGAAGCGCGTGACGAAAGCGACGACGCTCGACTGAAGCGCCACCTATCTCCACCTGTCTTTCCAGGACGGGCTGGGGCCGGCGGGCGGACACGGCGCGGGTAAGGGAAGCCGCGCGGTACCCGACGCCGGCCCTCACCCCTCCACTGGACCTCACTGCAGGCTCCCGCAGCTTCCCACGGTCGGAACACACCGCCTCGGTCGCGGAACTCTGTCTCACTCTCGGAATGTTGAGAGTTGATCGGGCTGCGCTCGGCGTGCCGAGTCGAGTCGGAGGAGGAGGTTAAGGGAGACCTCCTCCTGTCGCCGAGCGGAGTCCGAGCGGACCCTCACGCCGAGATTTATCACATACGCGCACCATCGTCTCCTCTAGTCGCTCACTTTCGGCATGTAGTACTTGTGGTCGTGCGCTCGGCCGACGGGACGCAGGTTGGACTGGGGAGAGTCAACCACGGCCGCCGGGCACGGCTTGTACGTGGCGTAGGACTGGTTCTTGGAGGCCGACTTGTCCTTGAACACGTCGTAGTCGCCGTGGAAGATGCCCAGCGACTGCGTGGAGCTGCGCACGGCCCGCGTGCGCTGATCCGACTGCTGCTTGCTACTGGAGACGCGTGACTCGCGTCGCGTGCTGCTGCTGCTGCTGCTGCTGCTCTGCTTCTGCTGCTGCTGGGTCGAGCTGCTGCTGATCTGCTGCTGCTGCGTCTGCTGCAGCGCGCTGCTGGTGTCGCTGCGCTGCTGCGTCTGCTGCAGCGCGCTGGTGGCGTCGCTGCGCTGCTGCGTCGTGCTGCTGCTGGTCTGCTGTAGTGCGCTGCTGACTCCTGAAGAACCAGCGCGCTGCTGCGTGTTGGCTGCCCACTTCTTGACGCCCTGCTCGTCCTTGCGGAGCGACCCAGCGAACTTCCGGTCGCTGCCCTGCTCGCTGCCGGCGCGCTGTCCGGCCGCCGGCTGCTGGTCCGGCGAAACACGCGGCTCCTGCACCCCTGCGGGTCGCGCACCGGCCACTGGCTGCGACTCCGGCCGGATCCGAGCCTTGCCGCGCCTGCCAGAGCTCGTCTCGAACGTGTGCGAGCCCTCGAGGGTCAGGCTGTCCGCCTGGCGGACCGCCTTGACCCGCTCGGTATCGTCCCTTGTCCAGGTGTTCTGTCGGGTGGCACGGCGGTGGGCGGACGAGTCTCGGATCTGACGGCTGTTGCTGGTGCTGCTGCTGACAGTCTGAGACTGCTGCTGGGAGGCAGAGCTGGAGCGCTGTTCGGATGAGGCCGACATCACCCGCTGTTCGGTGTGACTGGACGACATCATGGCGCGCTGCTCGCTGGCCGACATGCTGCGCTGCTCCAGCTGGCTGCTGGAGGAGCGCTGCTGCGCCATCTGCTCCGAGCTCTGGCTGCTGGAGGAGCGCTGCTGCTCAATCTGCTGCGAGCTCTGGCTGTTGGAGGAGCGCTGCTGCGCCACCTGCTCGGAGCTCTGGCTGCTGGAGACCTTGCGCTGCTCCAGGTGGGAGGTGGCCGAGTGCTGCTCGGTGCGCGAGGAGGCGCCGCTCTGCTGGCTGACGCTGACCGACGACTGCTGCTGGCTCTGCTGGACCGTCTGACCGGCCGGCTTGCTGACCGTCTTGAACGGCTGGAAGTCGCCCTGGGTGGTGGGCACAGCTGAAAGCACAGATCAGCGGATCGTTAGTCAAATCGTTAGCTAATGGATCGAGGCGAATCACAATGTGGAAATGGACAAGGATCTAGCGTAACCTGCAGAAACATCGCAACACTTCAGACGTGAAACTGACAAAACAGTGACCGTGAGTGCCGAAGCGTGTCATGTGGGTAAATAGTGAAAATCGTAAACACTTAGCATGCACCCGTGGCTTCACCAGCTCGGGCAAATAAAGTTTCCAGTGTTGATGAAAGAAAGAAAACGAAAAAAAACTCCCTATATCACGGTATGTGCGGACGATGTAAGAGACGGTGTCACTGGACTGGCGCGACACTGGACGCGAATATGCCGAACGTAAGTGTGATAGATTAAGCAGCTGTGGTATTATGTCGGTCGGACAGTGAGGCGCCGCGCTGAGACAGAAAATGGGCGTGGTGCTAGCACGTATTGATTGATGCGATGTTCCTGAGCTGAACCTGTTAGGTGAGACGTTGTGGGGATGTAACGCGATGAGGTGTGACAGAGCAACGGTGTGACGTCGTGACACGCTAACGCAATGACACTGTGACTTTATGACGTGCTACTATGATACTGTGACGTGACTGTGTGACGCTGTGACGCTGTCTGCAGCCGAGGGCGCCGTACCTGCTCCGGAGGGGGCGCCGGCGGCTCGCACCGTCTTGGTCTGCGAGGTGCGCTGCTCCCGCCCCATGAACTCTCCCTCCATCTTCAGAGTATCCTGCCGGCGCCGCACCTCTGCCCGCTCACCCTGCGTCACTACAGTCTTCTGACGGGTGTCTGCCGCGAGCGGAAACAAACAAAAAAGAACATAAATACGTGCCGCCAAAAAGTTGCAATGGCATACAAAATATAACTCAGCTGAACATATTTCAAATATAAAGGCTCCGGCATAAAACTCATCAAAATAAGAATACAAAATAAGTACTGTGAAGCAATTAGACCACAATCGCATCCACAGTGAAGCAGCATAGCCACTGCACTTAATTTCAACCGGATGCAGCCGTTCCCTCGCCAGCCTAGGTGGATGGGGGATGAGAGCGTGACGTTCCACTGACCGGAGAAGTGTCCCTCCATGCGCAGGTTGTCCTGGGGCCGGACCGGGGCGGCCCGCTCCCCGGCGGCCGGCGCCGTCGGCGATCGCGGCGCGCTGAACTCTCCGCCGCCTACACTCAGGTTGTCCGTGCGACGCACGATCTCGGCCCGTTCCCCGGTCACCGTCGTCTTCTGCTGTTGCTCTGTCCAGGCGGTTCACACGGCGTCAGCGGAGCCATTTCCACAGCAGTCTACATCGCCCAGCGTCGAGCAACGAAACATAATGACGAGCGCAGGAAATGTAAATAAATGTGCTGAGTCAAAATAATCAAATGATAACAAAAATTAACTTTTTGAGTGCAAATAAAGCAGACCTGGCAACATATGAAATAAGTGACTAAGCGGTTTATAGTCGCACGGATCTGAGACGGCGGGGCCAGCAGAAACAGAGGTGGCTGCCAGTACCGGCGAAAAGCTGGCCTCCGACGCGTAGGTTGTCCTTGTGTCGCACCACCTCGGCCCGCTCGCCACGCGTCACCACGTGCGAGTCGGCCCGGCGGCCGAGGAACTGTCCCTCCATCCTCAGATTGTCCCGCGGCCGGGCAGCAGCAGCAGCAGTGCCGTCTCTGGACCGCCCGGACTGGCTGGACGACTGGCCGGAGGACCGACGGCGCTGCCGGTCCTGCTGCCGGTCCTGGTCCTCAGACCGGGCCGACTGGGACGGCTGGTCAGCGGACCGGACCGACGGAGACCCATAATCCAGAGACGACCGGCCTGACGAGGACCGTTGGTCCTGGGACCAGTCTGCCTGGGATCGCTGGTCTATTGGAGACCTTCGGTCGGTCGGAGACCACTGGCTCCGTGACCGATCCGTCGGAGACCGTTGGTCCCGGGACCGGTCTCCTGGGGACCGCTGGTCCTCTGGAGACCGCTGGTCTCGCTGGGTCAGTGGTCCGTCTGTTGAAGACCGCCCGCCGACGCCGGACTCCGGGCTCGTTGGCGAGTCTGCGTGAGCCCGCAGTCGTGTTAGTGTGAGAGAGACGGGCACAGTGAGGAGAGAGACGGAGAGTGCTCGTCACAACGTGCACAGGCAGACAGACGGACAGACGGTGAGAAAAGGGTGGCGTCATTGCGAAAACTGCACTGCAGCCCCAGTTTGAAACGATCATGAAAGCAAGCATTGCTACTTGATGACGGGTATTGGGCGTGCAGATTGTTCGCACTGACGACACTTGTGCGAGAGTAGTGAGAGTTATAAGGACTTGGAAAGACATTAGTGATATATTGTTAGCAAACACTGTTAAAAGATTCGATGGACGGCGAAAGTTAGAACGGTTTAGATGCTAGTCTGAACGGCATGTGACAGTGAGGTCGAGAGGCTCGAGAAACAGATAGCCTGAGAGAGGAGGCTTTGTGACCAAACCACTCTCAAACAGTCATCCAGGTGTTGGCGATGCAGGCACGAGCCGTTCCCGTTACTCGTTAGAGAAAATAATAGAGCAGTCTAGTTAGCTTAGAAGATCAATGTTCGTGCGTGCATCGTGTCTGTGATGGTATCGAACCAGGCACCGATTGTACTGCGTCTGGGCTGGTACCTACCTTCAAACCGTCCTTCCATTCGCAGGTTGTCTTTATGCTTGACGATGGAGGCACGCTCTCCCTGGCTCACAACCGTCTTCTGACGTCCGTCTATGAAAGAGGCCGGTGAAGTGTCGGTGAAGAGTCGGACAAGGAGCCATATCGGTGAATTCGGTTTCAAGGAGAATGCGAACGGTATCGCCTAGCTTCGCATTAATGAAATTGCGCCATGTCGCACGTTAAGTTGCTAGTTAATTTCGTATGCCTAACCTGTGATAGGAATGTGAAACATTGTTACTGGCTGATTCGCTGGTATGCATTGTAAATGGACCAAACTTATTTCACTGAACTAGAATCAACTTGACTTGCGTCACAGCATCCCAATCCTTTATAAGGTGTCACTAATTTACCAGTGAATTTTCCTTCCATGTGCAGATTATCTTCATGGCGAACAATGCTCGCCCTGGACCCCTGGTTCACCGTTGTCTTCTGACGTGTGTCTGCAAAGGCGACATTTCAGCCGCTTGTTAGTTCGGCGAAACAGCTTACGCTGGTAATGCGACATTCCCATTTTTATGTTAATGGTTTTATCATTGTATCAGAGATTCACAAAAATCGGCGCTATGCAATGGCATGGAAATGTCACCACGTTTACCTATCAACAGTTATTAAAAAATAAATATCGTTATGTGATAGAAATCACGACCCAATAATATGTAAGCCAGGGAAATAAAATTTCATAAAATACAGTTGTTCTGCGAAGGTTTATATGCAGACGTTTGTCGGAGCCTCACCTGTGAACGATCCCTCGGTGCGCAGGTTGTCGCTGTGCCGCACCACGTCGGCCCGCTCGCCGCGCATCACCGTCACCATCTCGCGACCGTCCTCGAACTTGCCCTCCATGCGCAGATGGTCCGGGTGGCGCACCACGGGCGCACGCTCCCCGCGCGGCGCCTTGTCGCGCGGCTTGCCGGCGAAGTCTCCCTCGGGCTTCAGGTTGTCAGGATGCTCCACCCGTGGAGCCCTCTCGCCACGCGGAGCCTCCTGGCGCGGCTTGCCGGTGAACTCACCACCCGATTTCAGGTTGTCAGGATGGTCCACTCTAGGGGCTCGTTCGCCGCGCGGCGCCTCGCCACGTGGACGACCCAGGAAGTCGCCCTCCATCCGCAGGGTGTCTTCTCTGCGCACAATCTCGGCACGCTCTCCGCGAGTGACCGATGTATGCTCTCGGGTGTCCTCAAACCTGCCCTCCATGCGGAGATTGTCCTCCCTGCGGACAATTTCGGCACGTTCTCCACGAGTCACAGTCTTCTGATCTCTCGTGTCGTCAAAGCGACCCTCCATGCGCAGATTGTCTTCTCTGCGGACGATTTCAGCACGCTCTCCGCGAGTAATTGTTTTCTGCTCTCTCGTGTCATCGAAGCGACCCTCCATGCGGAGGTTGTCCTCTCTGCGAACGATCTCAGCTCGCTCTCCGCGAGTGACCGAGGTCTGTTCTCTAGTGTCTTGGAAGTTACCCTCCATCCGGAGGTTATCCTCTCGGCGGACAATATCAGCCCTCTCACCACGCCTTACCACCGTCTGCTCTCGGGTGTCTGTAAATTCACCTTCCATTGTCAGATTATCTGCTCGCTTGACAACGGGAGCTCGCTCGCCTTCCGGCGCCTTGCCATTGGTTCGCTTGGCAAAGTCTCCATCCATTTTCAAATGGTCTGGATGCTTCACCACCGGTGCACGGTCGCCACGACCAGGCGTATGTTTCTCGCGAGTGTCCATAAATTCTCCCTCCGGTTTTAGATGATCAGGATGTTCAACAACAGGAGCACGAACGCCCTTTGGCGCCTTCTTGTCTGGTCGATCGGTGAAGTCACCCTCCATTTTCAGATGATCGGGATGTTTTACAACCGGTGCTCTCACTCCCTTCGGTGCCCTATTATCTGGACGATCAGCGAATTCACCCTCCATCTTCAGATGGTCAGGGTGCTTGACCACAGGTGCTCTAACACCCTTCGGCGCCTTATCGTCAGGGCGGTCCATAAACTCTCCCTCCATCTTCAGATGGTCAGGGTGCTTGACCACTGGTGCCCGCTGTCCCCTGCCGGGTGAGTGGCGATCTCGACCGTCAGTGAAGTCACCTTCCATTTTCAGGTGATCCGGGTGTTTTACAACGGGTGCTCTTACTCCCTTCGGTGCCTTTTCATCAGGACGATCAGCGAATTCACCCTCCATCTTCAGATGGTCAGGGTGCTTGACCACAGGAGCTCTAACACCCTTCGGCGCCTTATCGTCAGGGCGGTCCATAAACTCTCCCTCCATTTTCAAATGGTCAGGGTGCTTGACAACCGGTGCCCGCTGTCCCCTGCCCGGTGCGTGGCGATCTCGACCGTCGGTGAATTCACCTTCCATTTTCAAGTGGTCAGGATGTTTAACCACCGGAGCTCTTTCGCCTCTCGGTGCCTTTTCATCAGGGCGATCCATAAAGTCTCCTTCCATCTTCAAATGGTCAGGATGCTTCACGATAGGTGCGCGCTGTCCCCTTCCGGGGGAATGGCGATCTCTTCCGTCAGTGAAGTCACCCTCCATTTTAAGATGGTCGGGATGCTTGACTACCGGTGCTCGCTCTCCTTTGGGCACTTCATCTTTTGGTCGGCCTGTGAAATCTCCTTCTGGTCTTAGGTTGTCATCGTGTTTCATTGGTTTCGCCTTCTCACCTCTCGGAACACCATCCTTGGGACGATCATCAAATCGTCCCTCCATGCGAAGGTTATCTTCTCGGCGAATGATTTCAGCTCGCTCACCACGCGTGATCATGGTAACTTCACGCGTGTCCTCGAATCGTCCTTCTGTCCTCAGATTGTCCTCACGGCGAACAATGTCCGCCCTTTCTCCACGAGTGACCGTTGTTCTTTCCCTCGTGTCAACAAATTCTCCCTCCATTGTTAGATTGTCAGCACGTTTAACAACAGGAGCTCTTTCGCCCTTGGGTACTTCATCCTTGGGGCGACCAGTGAAATCACCTTCTGGACGAAGATTGTCGCCATGGCGAATGGGCCGAACTTTCTCTCCTTTCGGAGCCTCGCCACGAGGTCGATCTTCGAAGGTGCCTTCCATGTGGAGGTTGTCCTCCCTGCGGACGATTTCGGCCCGCTCGCCACGTGTAACTGTGGTATACTCTCTTGTATCCTCGAATCTTCCTTCAGTTCTGAGGTTGTCCTCCCGGCGGACAATGTCAGCTCTTTCACCGCGTGTTACGGTAGTCCGCTCTCTTGTATCGACAAATTCGCCCTCCATCATCAGATTGTCCGCCCTTTTCACAACAGGTGCTCTTTCTCCTTTGGGTGCTTCTTCTGTTGGCTTTCCAATGAAGTCACCCTCAGGCTTAAGATTGTCACGGTATTTGTATGGGGTCGCTTTTTCACCACGAGGAGCCTCGTCACGGGGACGGTCGTCAAAGTTGCCTTCCATCTTGAGGTGGTCTGGATGCTTGACAACAGGAGCTCGCTCTCCCTTCGGCACTTGGTCTTTTGGCCGCTCTTCGAACTTGCCATCCAGTTTTAGGTGATCTGGATGTTTCACTACTGGTGCTCTATCACCTCTTCCTGGAGTAAGTTTTTCTCGAGTGTCCACGAAGTCTCCCTCCATCGTGATGTTATCTGGTCTTTTAACAACAGGGGCTCTCTCACCTTTGGGAACTTCTTCTGGGCGTCTATCAGTAAATTCGCCCTCGGGTCTGAGATTGTCACCATGCTTGATTGGCTTTACTTTCTCTCCCTTCGGGGCGTGCCCTCGAGGACGATCTTCGAACTGTCCCTCCATGCGTAGGTTATCTTCTCGTCGAATAATATCAGCCCGTTCTCCTCGAGTGACGGTGGTGAGTTCTCTCGTGTCTTCGAAGGTGCCTTCCATTCTCAGATTATCTTCACGACGAATTATATCAGCCCGCTCACCCCGTGTCACAGTTGTCTGTTCTCGTGTGTCAGTGAATTCACCTTCCATCGTGAGGTTATCAACGCGCTTCACAACGGGCGCTCTTTCTCCAATCGGAGCCATGTCATTTGGCCTATCTTCGAACTTGCCATCCATCTTCAGGTGATCGGGATGTTTCACTACTGGTGCCCTATCACCCCTTCCTGGTGCGTGCTTCTCGCGTGTGTCAATAAACTCGCCTTCCATTGTCAAATTGTCTGGCCGTTTGACTACAGGGGCTCGCTCGCCCTTAGGCGCATCAGTAGGTCGACGATCGGTGAACTCGCCCTCTGGCTTCAGGTTATCCCGATACTTGTAAGGAGTTGCCTTCTCGCCCTTGGGAGCCTCTCCACGAGGACGACCTTCGAACTCTCCTTCAGGTCGGAGATTATCGGGTCGTTTTACAACCGGAGCTCTTTCCCCTCTGTGAACTTCTTCAGGGCGTCGGTCTGCGAAATCACCCTCCGGCTTCAGGTTGTCTCTGTACTTGTATGGAGTTGCCCTCTCGCCTTTTGGAGCATCATCGTGAGGGCGATCTACAAAGTCACCCTCGGGTCTCAGATTATCGGGTCGCTTGACAACCGGAGCTCTCTCGCCCCTATGGACCTCTTCAGGGCGGCGATCAGCGAATTCACCCTCTGGCTTCAGGTTGTCCCTATATTTGTAGGGAGTTGCCTTCTCACCCTTCGGTGCCTCACCGCGAGGCCGGTCTTCGAAGTCACCTTCGGGTCGCAGGTTATCAGGTCTCTTAACAACAGGGGCTCGCTCTCCCTTAGGTGCATCTTCGGGACGACGATCGGTGAACTCTCCCTCAGGTTTGAGATTATCCCTGTACTTGTAAGGAGTTGCCTTCTCGCCCTTGGGAGCCTCTCCACGAGGACGATCTTCGAACTCTCCTTCAGGTCGGAGATTATCGGGTCGTTTTACAACCGGAGCTCTTTCCCCTTTGTGGACTTCTTCAGGACGTCGGTCTGCGAAATCACCCTCCGGCTTCAGGTTGTCTCGGTACTTGTATGGAGTTGCCCTCTCGCCTTTTGGGGCTTCATCGTGAGGACGATCTACAAAGTCACCTTCTGGTCGGAGGTTATCAGGTCGTTTTACAACCGGAGCTCTTTCCCCTCTGTGGACTTCTTCAGGGAGGCGATCAGCGAATTCGCCCTCTGGCTTCAGGTTGTCCCTGTACTTGTACGGAGTTGCTCGTTCGCCTTTGGGAGCTTCCCCACGAGGCCGGTCTTCGAAGTCACCTTCGGGTCGCAGGTTATCAGGTCTCTTAACAACAGGGGCTCTCTCCCCCTTAGGCGCATCTTCAGGGCGGCGACCAATGAATTCACCCTCAGGCTTCAGATTATCCCTGTACTTGTATGGAGTTGCCTTCTCACCTCTCGGTGCTTCTCCACGTGGACGATCCTCAAAGTCGCCCTCCGGCCGAAGGTTGTCAGGTCTCTTCACAACAGGTGCCCGTTCCCCTTTAGGTGCTTCTTCAGGACGTCGGTCGGTGAAGTCTCCCTCGGGCCTTAGGTTGTCGTTATATTTGTAGGGTTTGGCCTTTTCGCCTCTCGGAGCATCGTCACGAGGGCGGTCATCGAACTTCCCTTCCATCTTCAGGTGGTCGGGATGTTTTACTACAGGGGCACGTTCACCTTTCGGCACCTGCTCCTGTGGACGGTCCTCAAACTTGCCATCCATCTTGAGATGATCTGGATGTTTAACCACTGGCGCCCTCTCTCCCCGCAGGGGTGTGCGTTGTTCCCGCGTGTCGACAAACTCTCCCTCGGTGGTGAGGTTGTCTGGCCGCCTGACTACAGGTGCCCGCTCTCCCTTCGGGGCGTCCTCGGGACGGCGGTCCGTGAAGTCGCCCTCGGGACGCAGGTTGTCGTTGTATTTGCAGGGGAGTGCCTTCTGGCCGCGCGGAGCCTCCTGTCGCGGTCGGTCCTCGAACGTTCCCTCCATGCGAAGGTTGTCCTCCCGACGCACGACGTCTGAGCGCTCGCCATGCGTGTAGACCGTCTTTTCTCGGGTATCTGAAATAAACGCGCAATTATTAAGTTTCCTTGTCTGAAATGAACTAAAGACGTATATGAAACACTGCGGAATAAATAGGTCTGTTAATTATTCGATTGGATGCAACAGACGTTAAAGGGAGATAATGACGTTTTTATTTTCCCATAACGAATTTCTTTTGGCCCCGGTATGGTATTACAAAGAATATATTTTAATAAAAAGATGTAACGAAATTGTTTCCCATTTCAATGTTGTAAGTTCAGAATAATTATAAAATCAAATACTTCAATACTGCCACAAGTATCGATGGTGCTCTTCCTTACCAGTACCCAACCGCAGCATCTTTGGCGCTATTGTTACGCTTTTCCCCGTATTACGAACATTGTTTGAAATTAGGACGAGGCTGCTAAAGTATAAACATGTGGAAAGAAGGATGAATTCGGAAAAATCCAACGTTGGTATCGCGAGACTGTATGAGTTGAAAGTTAGTTTTTTTTAAGTCACTGCACATAGATGCAATAGAAACCTGGTACATGCCTGTATTGTAAAGCAAACGCTACATCGACAGTAAGCGATTTAGTAGTTCAAAAATTGGCCAGTACTTGCCGAGTACTTATTTCACCAGCGTGGAGTGTTTAGCAACTTTGACATCGAATTAAATATGTGATAAATTTACATATATTTTCATTTCCTCTATCATTTTCAAGTTCCAACTCCATTTTCCTGGGAAAAGATCATGATTTACCTTTAACCCTCGCCCCGCTAGGGAAGGGGGTAAATGTCTCCTTCCCGGATTTTCGCAATAGCTTAAAAATGATGACAGATGTCAACGTAAAACTTTTGGTACGTTATCTGACAACAATTTGGGTCTCCCTAGAAAGTTTCGAAAAAATCGGTGGAGAAGTTTTTGAGAATATCACGTTTTAGTGGCGTCATGTCACGTCATTTTCGGTCCAAAATCGGCACATGTTTGATCGCTCATAAAACCTCGAGTTTTGAAGCAAATTAAAAACAAGAACAGTCAAAATAAAGGAAACGATATTTTCATCCAAATGGCTATCCCGGATTTTTTTTTTACCAACAAAATAAAAAATAAAAAAATCAGATTTTCGGGGGAAATTGCTACAAATCCAAAGTTTTGAAATTGTTACAGAAGGAATGTATGTGATGTGAATGTACTACAAGTGAACAATTGCTTGATTGCATGACCAAACTTTGAATCAATGCCTTTATTTTTGACCCTCAAATGACTCCAAAAAGTGTACAATGTGATAACGACACCTGTCTCAATTGCATTGTTTGCTTTTCTAGATCACTTACGTAAAAAATTACAACATTAGATTGATAGGATCAAACAGGTTCATTAATACGTGTTATTTATAACCAATTATGATTTTCATATTTTGACCCTATCTGACCTGACCTCGGCCTGCCTTAGTTAAAAATAAGGTTAGATGTCAAAATAACCGTTACCATCGAATTATATGACTGAAACAACCCTTAAAGCATGTGTCGAACGGCTTTTATGAAACTTTTGCACATAGTGATCTTTTGTGACCTGACCTTGACCTTGAGCCGTACATAGCATGAAACTTATACTCTAGAAGTGCCTGCCTCTAATACTTGGAAGTATTTTGGCTGAGTGTGGACTTGCTGCTGTTGATAGTCTGGTCTCTGCAGCCAATAAATCGAGAACACTTGGTTTTTAGTTTCACGTGACCTTGACCTGATATTTGACTTTGTTAAGGAAATTTGAAGATTGCGTTAGAATTGTGTTATCGAGAGCTTTCGTTTCCCACCTTGCGCGAGCCGCTGCGACTATTGGTTTGGGAGATATGAGGAGGTAAAATTTGCCCCCAGCGGGGCGCGTTCGGCTAGAGACTCCAGCGGGGCGCGGTTTAAAGGAAACGTCCCACCTTCATAATGGAAATTGAATTGAGATAGCAGTTTAAAGCCCGTGTCGAAATACCACCTTCAGTACCCTCATTATGGTTTTAAACACTCTTATGGCAAATGTGTCCATTTCTTAAATCGATCCATTTTTCGATTTTTTTCATCTCGGTCGTACAGCTCTTTCAGGTCTTATAGATAAATATTCATATGCAGATTTTCTGGTGATATATTGTATTGCTGTAGTGTGACGCTCTAGCAAGCAAATCATTTTTGGTTGGTTTCCCCACATAGAATGCGTTTAAATTTTGTATCATCCGCGCCACTTTCGGTTTCAGCAGAAGACAAAATCTCTAGATTTAGGATTGGCGAGTCTATACAGATCAATTTTGATTATTTATAAAACATACTCTTTTGGCAAATAAATCCAAAATTTAGGGAATATAACACCATTTTATTCATTTTCAGTTTGATTACCCCGATTCAACCATCAAATATTGAATTACAATTTATCCTGGAAAGTGTGACGTTTCCTTTAACTTCGACGTTGAATCACGCTGGATCAATCAACTTGCACTAAAAGTGGGCTCAAACTTTCCAATGATACGATGTTTCTTCGTTTGTTTGTCCCTTATCAGCTGAATTGTATTTTTACTTTCAAGTCGAGGAGTAATAGAGCCGCGCCGGGATGATGCTGGGCTATTTCTGGGGCCATATTGTGTCCATGTCCTGTTCTTTGGCTGGCAATTTCGGCGGTATCCTGAATACGAACGGTCGACCGTCTGTAGCGCCGACGAAGTTTAGACATCCTCCCTCATTGGTGTCGAAGACGTTTCTGTGCGTTAATAATTCCTTGCAAATCAGGTAACAACGAACACCATTCAATAAGTTCACTGATGTGATATTTTCCCCATCGTCGTTGCTATGGTTACAGAGCAGAGGGCGGACATGATATGCATTGGGTTTTGCCACTATGCATTATTTTGTTACTGAAATATTAGCATATTATTTCATTATGG
The DNA here is from genome assembly GCA_031763405.1 of Balanus nubilus. NCBI lineage: Eukaryota > Metazoa > Arthropoda > Thecostraca > Balanomorpha > Balanidae > Balanus > Balanus nubilus. Next base: position 14,275 of record JARFNZ010185993.1, read on the forward strand.
CGGCCAGCCCTCGCACGAATTGACGCCGAGTTCGTCTCAGTTTTCATTGAAAGTGACATAGGAATGAAAATATAAACACAGGCTTATGGATTTCGCACTGAAGTCCTACACATTCAGTTTGTTTTCTGAAAATCTGATTGTAAATAAGAATGATGATCTGAGCGTTGGGGTAGGTCTCTCTTATCTCTTCATTGCGGTTGGTTTCACTGGCGCCCCAGCACATGTTAATGAGCTCACGCGCTAGAAGTATTATCCCATTTGTATTCGGTTCACGTTCAAAATAGCAATACAAATGGGCCGCCGTGGACGTCCCAAATGCATTCGCTTTGAAATGAATGATTTGATAATCGAAACCTGAGGCTGACAAGTAACTCCGTTCGAAGGACCAATATTTATAGACAACCACAGCAACATACCGTTGATCAAAAATAAATACACTAAAAACAAAAAACATGCTATGCTACAAAGACATCCGACGACGACAACAACAACTCAGAGCAACAGCACCGTTCGCACATTAATCATGCACGTGCCCATTTGAAACTGAACTGCAAAATAGGAAAATACAATATTTCGATATTGATCCAAAACTCTCACTGACCTCCGTCTGAAAAAAAACGGTTAGTTTCATCCTTCTCGTCTGAGACACGCCTCTGCTACCAACCACGCCTCCCGAAGAGAGACTACGTGCTTTGAACACGAGACCCCAGCACTTAAACTGTTCTCTGGCGCAAAAAAAGACCAGACTCACCTCACCACCAACACAACGCACGTCTGTGTCATGACAGCCACCGGCTCAAGGCAGGTCTGCACTTACCAATTTAGAACAGCTCCTTCGGGCTAACCCTGTCGGCAGCGTACTCCGTCACTGATCCTGGCCGGCACCTACCTGTAAACTCTCCCGTCATGCGCAGGTTGTCCTCTCGCCGCACGACATCAGCCCGCTCTCCGCGGCTCAGCACCTGCGTCTCGCGCGTGTCTGCAACGTGCACGTGCCGCATGCTCGGGTCAGGCGTGTTTCAGGGGCGCGTTCCGCCGGCAGCGCGCGCGCGCGCTCGGTCCTTCCCGGCCGGCGCGCCCTGGAGACTGGCGACTGCCGCGGTCGATCGCACCGACGCGGCGCGGCGCGGCGGAGAGTGGGGGCGTGGGGGCTGGCAGGGAGGGGGTGCCGGCTATCGGGTAGCTGGCAGGCGTCCGCCGCCACAGATCTGATAGACGCGCAAGGGTCCCCGACAACAACGAACGCAGCGGCATTAGCGGCCTTATGCGGTGCCGATGGTGCTAGCGGCTGACTGATGAATAAGTCATCAGTCATCGACGCCGGCTAAACATGGAAAAGGTGGCTGATAGTGCTAGAAACCCCACTCAATCAGATATGTCTCGGGACATGTTCGATGGCGTGATGGAAGTGCTTCGCACTGAATCATGGCTTTAAATAGCTGCAGCTACAGCCTCTCGGGCAACGTGATGCCTAGCACAACAGTATACTACAACAGCTATCAACGGATTTCATACAAATTCGTTAAATATTGATGGGACGACCAGCTTCTTTACGCAATAATAGTTAAAGTTGATTATGTTAAAATTTCCCAAATACATTGACGCTCCCCCACTCAGCCAAAGCTTTTACCCCGTGTCCAGCCGGGGAAACCACTT
>JARFNZ010186104.1:0-15927 GCA_031763405.1 Balanus nubilus
TGTCTGGCTGTCCAGCGGCTGCCTGGCTGTCCAGCGGCTGCCTGGCTGTCCAGCGGCTGCCTGGCTTTCCAGCGGCTGCCTGGCTGTCCAGCGGCTGCCCGGCGCTGTCTGGCTGCTGCCCGGCGGCTGTCTGGCTGTCCAGCGGCTGCCTGGCTGTCCAGCGGCTGCCCGGCGGCTGTCTGGCTGCTGCCCGGCGGCTTCTCGGCGGCTGCTCGGCGGCTGCTCAGAGGCTGCTTGGTTGGTTCCCGGCTGCCCGGCGGCCCAGCCGCGGTATGTAGGCTACTGGACCGACCCGGCAGCGGCGGCTGACCCAGCCGGCCGGTCAGCCGCCAGAACCTGTCCGAGAGACGCGCCGCGACGGCCCACTTTCCGGCTCATCCGGTATGCACGGGCATTGCCCGGCACTCTTTTTCTCCGCCGCTCTGCCGGTCGGGCCTCTGGCATCACACGGCCGGCCGGGCAGGGAAGGGAGACTCCGGTCGGGCCCGGCTCCGGCCGCGGACCGGACAGTTGAGCTGGACATGCCGTTTCTCGGGTCGAGGATCTTGGCCCCAGAGATAAGTCGCGGACTTGCCACTCAAATGTGAAACTAGCGGATCACAAATCGGGTTTTGTCGTAGGAATTTAGAAAATATTGAACCCGTACATGCATTGGGATGATATCGAAGTATATTTACTACGTAAGAAAAAGGCGCTGGTTCAAGCGCAACCTCTTACTACAAATGACAAAAACGATACTTATTTCTGTATTGTAACTGCGACGAATTATACAAAAGATCGCGCAAAAACCTCAAACAAAGTCCATCAAACCATCAACGATACATGATCAAATCCCTATCGGAAGCATCTGCACAATGGAGTTAAATGTTTCCTAGCTCTGTTTTACGGCAAACACTGATCTTTTCTGGACAATACTCTATGAATTGGCGAAACTTCGTGACTCTAACCAGCAACTGGCTAATCAGATAACACGCACGCACGCACGCACGCACCCCTGGCGCCCCTCTGAGCACGCATGTCGCCCGGGACTGGGTCCTGACCCTTCGAGCGACCCCACCGGGCCGCCGTCGGGTCAGCCCCAGTCCCGGAGAGCCGCTGAAATGAGCATGTATGATGCAGTGCTGTATGCCGACGTGAGTCGCCATCCGTGTACTGTTGGTCTTCAACTTTTCAGGGCCGGAAGGTGGGATCGAGCTCTGCCAACACCCTCGGTGCCGGAGGACCTGCCTGCGGCTCCCGTAAGTACCCGACCGTCGGAGGCAGAGGTCACACATGCCCCGCCCGTGCCAGTCGACAGAAATGGCCTCCAGTAATGCAGTCAGTTATGTGAAGCAGCCTAAATTCGTGTTCGTGTGCAATGGATGTGTACGAAATAGAGTTTGTGGTTTTGATGCGGCTTTTTCATAAAAGATGATGAGTTATGAATTAATTATCATCCCTCCTTTCAGAGCCGTGCGGCACGATCCTCACTATTTTACAACTCTGGATCCTTCTTCCTCTAAAAAACATGAATGCTTTTTCAGCATACGTTTCTTCAATACCTTCCACACTATCTCTGTCAAGGGTTTGTCTGCGCAAGTGCAGCAGTAAAAACCCACTTGCGACAACACTGGAAACTGCAACTCCGCATAAAAGTGTACCTGGAGACTGCAATGGCTCATAGGGCGGTATCACTGCGGTACGGCCGACCAGCGGCGTAGCCAATAGTCACGCTCCGCGGCAGGCGACACTTACCGAACACTGTACTTAGGCAATGGTTGGGCAACACGCGACAAGAAGACGGCCCACTACCTCCCTCATGTCCCCGTACATACGTTGGCACTGCCAGCATTATCGTCATCGTAATGCTTGATCAAAATGTGAATTGGTACACTTGGGATTTTAGTATGCATTCCCCATTTACGATAGAGTAAAGCAAGTTTTTTTTTTGAACGGACACGAAAAATTAATGCTGTTGGAACTGTAGGTACATCATTGTTACATCGTACATTTTTGTATCGTTGTGCTTCAGTGCTGAGGTGAAAGCCCTGTAATGCCTAGTTGTTATCCGTGGGACAGGGGATCCGAGAAAATCTTCAGCTCATGGCTGTCGGGCGGTTCACCTTGAGCTCAGTACCATCCCGTCCCGGCTCCCAGGCGCCGGCCGCCGCCACTCTTCCCCGAAAAAATCACTGACAGATGAGAGACTGTATGCCTTCACAGCCCTATCGAGACACTAGGCACCCCTGCAGCCTTCACAATACCGAGGGCCCTTCAGCTCACCCTGGCCGTGCAACACTGTAGCGTGCAAACCATTTAGCAACAAACGGTGTCCGACCTCTCGACACACTTTCTCATTGGACTTGGCACACTTCGAAAAAAACGAAGAGGAGAGCGGGAATAGTTCATAGACGGATAATATGAGTTAAAATGGATGTCCAAGGGCGTAGATATAGTCAATTAACAAGACCGCTTGTCTAGACATTAGATTGTTGGGGGAGGGGGCAGTGCCACGCGCTTAGCTGACAGACCGACCGGACTGAGACAGTGTAGGAACCTACTGCCGACGACAAACAACCACTGGAGACCCACGACGAGACATTTTACAGAAGTGACGCCCCCAATTTGTTAGAAAGCGTACCCGACACCAGTTTGACTCCCGCTCCCAGGCCGTTTGAACGGCGGAAGTGAGAGCCCAGATAACTTAGACCCTCCCTCTGAACCATGATTTATGTGACAAACAAGTCACTTGTTCTTGTGCTCTTGTCAACAACAGAATGACCCAGTGAAACTCATCGTAAAATACGAGGATATATTTTTAATCTCAATTAACGCTTCGAACAACAACTTTTTGCATTGCAAGGTTAAAGTTAATTGAATAAATAAATGACTGTAAATGTCTTGTAACAATCTCCGTTATGTTATAACCATGACGACTGTAAACAGTGTGTAATCCAATAACCGTTGCTTAAATCTCGTAATTTATATGACGTAACATGACCCCTTTGGCACCTAGAGTCTCTTGTGAATGACTGTGACCACTTTGACTATGACTATAACGCACAATGGAGTGTGCACGCAGGTTACTTGTATGCAGCGTTGGCTCTGTTCTATGCAACCTCCTAACCAATTCTAAGCAGAGAGAGCTCTGATCGCCTAAGCACTGAGCACTGGCACGCTCCTATAACGGACTTTCAGTCTAAGCATGCTTGTGTATGTGTTGGCCCGGGTTTGCAAGCTTCTTGAAGAGCACTCGTGGGTGACGGTTGGGGTCTCTCACAGACGTGGTCCTTTCGAGCGACGCCGGCGGAGCATAACCGCTCCCTAAATTGTTTCCATGATCAATGCATCACTAATGGTTTTGAAGCAGTCGGCGCTCGAAGGGACCTGGTCTCACCCCTCTCTTTCTCTGACTATCGCACGCGCTCTCCCGCGGCTCTCGTACAGTGATCTGGTCAACACGCCCGGTCTCTGCCGGACGTGCCGCGGATCGCTCCGCCACGCGCCGGCAGATGGCCGGGCCAGCTTCGGGTGATGTTCGGACCACGGTCCAGACATCATGGGTGGAAGGGATATGGTCCTCACAGCACTGCCAAATACAACTCGCACTGCACTGGGGTACATGTGTGTCTCGCACTGTCTCACACTGTTCTATTTGCATCCATTGCTTTGTTAGTATTTTATTCACAAGTTCGTTTACCGAACCGCTGCGTATTCTTAGCTAAACGCTACGCATATGTTCGATAACATTTATATTTAACCGAAAACAATATATTTTACCCAAATAGACCTGCTTGATCTTTTTATGATTAGTTAGTTTATTCACATACAATAACCCCTAACATGTTTTAAATATATTCAACAACAAATATTAATCTTCACATATTTTACCAAGAACGCAAGTACCATAAAGTACCCTTGCCATCAAATCACGCTAAATTCAGTCATAGCATAACGCATCCACCACTCATTTAATAATTTGGCAAGGCTGATCATCTTTATATTTTCTCAATGGCACAAATTTTTCACTATTTTCACTTGCTCTTTTGACTAATTACTTTAAGGGGTTGTTCCTATTCACCTTTCCATTTGGGCATCAATTATATTCTTCTCTAAACCAGCTAACCCTATTTCAAGATCTCTTCTATAACATTACTTTTCATCAGAATTCGATATACTACAGTCTTCCTGCACCTGCTGACGTTTTATGCTGATGATTTAGCATATAGAACAGAAACTGCAACCGATCCCTTCTCTGCCCTCTTGTGCTGTCCCTGACCCCTTGCATGAGCTCGGGCTCCTTACCGCCTGTCTCGTCTCCCCGTGAAGACTCCCGGCCACCTGTCCCCCACCTGCTGTCCACCGTCCACCGGTCTGTGGGTGTGGGCTCCGGTGTGGATGTGGACACGGGAGTGGCCAGCATGGGTGCCGAGCCCCGGTGTTGGCCACCTTGCATTTGACGTGTGTGGCATGAGCGAGGGAGAGCGGCGGCCGCAGCGGCGGGCCGCTCGCGCGCGTCCACCTTTCAGCGCGCCGCGTGTCGGCATGTCGGCTCCTGGTGCGTGCCCCGACTGAGAGACGCCGAGACTTTGTGTGTGAGCGCGTGACCCAGCCGTCGACAGGACTCAGAGACGACGCGTAAGTGGCGAGAAAGAAGAGAGGTAGAGGGAGAGGGGGAGAGAGGGGGACGGGTCGGGTGTAGGACCGCGCGGGAGCCGCGGGTGCAGCGCTGCCAACCCCGCCTGCTTCTGTACACACGCGCGACGCCAGCCTCCGTCTGCCGGGCCGGCTGTCCGGCAGACCGGCTCCTCTCTGTCTTCTCTCTGACATCTTCTCTCCAGCTCTGTCTCGTAGTGGTGCCGGGGCGCCGACGCCGTCGCCGACTGCAGATCGCAGCTCTGCCGTGTCCGAGTAGCCAGGGCCTCCCGCCACTGTAGCTGGTTTCGGTGAAGGCCCTAACCGCTGTCCGCATTCAGTTCTGTCGCTTTCCCGCCGCCGTACTAAAACACTGTCCCGCTGCCTTACACGCATTCAGACTCGAAGAGCGCGTTTGCAGCTATGCATTTAAACTCGCGTTAAGTAAGGAAATGCGTAGCTTGGGATTTACAAATTTACATTGTAGCGTTTTCTGTGGAGCTAAAAGTGTACATAAGAAGTTCCCGAATTCTACGCATTTCCTTATACAACATCGTGCCGCTACAGCTGCATGGCTGCTTCGCTGCTTATGTGATACACAATATACAAAACAATTGTTTGTTGAAATTCACAGGAAAAAGAATCATGCACATTTTAAATTTGTTTCTGTTGTGTTGAGCGTTTCATCAGATACTCATGTTTTACATATCAGTCATAAATAGCTCGACGTGCCTGTGATGACGATTAGTTTCGTTGACATTTACATACATTTTTTTTGGTATACGTCGACCATTTGTCTAATAGTCGGTTCTTTCCAGGGCAATGTGATCCCGGATATATAAAGTTTGGAGAACTATGCTACAGATTAGCATACGTTAAGTCTCCGATAGACTTTAACGAAGCTATATCCGGATGTCGGAGGGTGAGTGAGTTGACTAGATACCAAAAAGCAAGGCCTTTTCTGGCCTAAACGCAGCATTTCTGTATTGAAGCGAATTGTAAATGATGAATTCATTTCATTGACACTTCTCACAAAGACGTACACCTATTTTACACATAGGTACCGTCATCATTTATGACTGTGTTTTACAAATGAGTTTTCTTGTCCGTAATTTAACCTAATGTGATATTCTGCACCAGCGAAACCTAAAATATTAATTATTTGTATATGTTCACAGGAAAAAGCCGTTCTGGCAACACCGAAATCGGTAGAAGAGTATGAGAACCTGCGAGCCATGGGAAAGGGCATTGTTGAAGCGCAAGACGTCTCAACAAGACGGGCATTCATCGGCATGTTTTGTGGGTAAGTAAAACACCGGTGACATCCTTTAATCCACTTCCTTTCAGTAAAACCACCAAATCACCAGCCGATGGTGCATTGTCACCGGCTCGTCCACTTTCCGTGATTCCAAGGCGCCGCGGGTTACCCAATCTCGGCTGGTCTGTGTACCGACGTGTTACGTGTTTGTGAAGGTGGCTGGTTGTCTCGCACGGCTCACCATCGATCATCGGTTACCAACGGCGGCCGGCGGCGGTGTCGAACAGTGGCAGGAGCACCACACGGGCACCACACAGGCACCACATAGGCACCACACGGGCTCCATTCGAGCGGTAGTTGTCCCACCTTCCGATACCGCCGCCTCCGACCTCGCCGTCAGAACGAGATACATCGCCCCGATAAAACATCATTCCCGAACACGAGGGCATACATATTGAGCCATTCGAATATCGTACCTACCGGGAGCTCAATATGCCAACTGTTTCAATGGCTCCCTGCAAACCTGAATACATGATGAATTTCCAATGGCACTTGGTCGGTATCTTTCCGGACCTACCGGTGGCTCAAAATGCCAACTCTTTCAATGGATCTCCGCAAACATGAATACATGATGAAATTCCGATGGCACGTGGCTGGCGTCTCTCCAGACCGATCATCCGTCAGGACCGGCCCGGGCGTCAGTCACCGGGTGATCAGTGACCCCAGTGAAAGCGTGCGGATATGCGACCGGGAGCCGCCGGCGGCGCCGACCGCCTTTTGTCGTGTCAGAGATCAGCCGGGCTGGCGGTGGCGCTGTGTGCTCGAACGCGGTCAGTGTGCCTCTCCGCCCGACAGAGATGAAACTGGCGATAGGCCGTGTTAGGAGTCAGACGAGGCCGTGTTAGGAGTCAGACGAGGCCGTGTTAGGAGTCAGACGAGGCCGTGTTAGGAGTCAGACGCGGCCGTGTTAGGAGTCAGACGCGGCCGTGTTAGGAGTCAGACGAGGCCGTGTTAGGAGTCAGACGAGGCCGTGTTAGAAGTCAGACGAGGCCGTGTTAGGAGTCAGACGAGGCCGAGTTGTAAGCCAGACGAGAGCCGAACACGTGCCGGGCGCGCACCACGCGCTCCCGGAGGTGGGTCTGAGGCGGTGATTTGACTATCGGTTCGCCCGGAGACGAGTGCGTTTCGCCGACGTGCCAATGCACTCTTACTTGACTGCAGACGCAGGCATTTGCGTTGCTAATACAGGAGCAGGACGTTGAACAGTTCGCGAAACTAAGTCGCCTCGCTAAGCGCCTTGCAAAAATACCGCACATTTGGTGCAGGCATTAACGAATATCTAGTTAAAACGAAGACATTGCAGCTCTGCATTTCTCTTCCGACAGCGAACGGTCCGATCAGCTCATTTCTCTCTAAGCATTCGGCGTGTTCACTGTCATCATCATCTCTCGCCGTGAAATTTCATTCCCGGTGAACGGGCGCCCGGTATGCCGTCGGGGCCGCTGAGCAGGTGTTCATCTGTGTACCGGTCCGGTCCGGGTCGGGCCGAGCTAATCCGATCAGTCGGTGGCCGGGTCCTCTCGAAGCCGAGCCGGCCGGACAGCGCTCTGCCGCCGCCACACCCGCCGTCGGCATCCGGAGAAAGTCCAGCCCCGGGGCCGCGGCCCGGCCGGCGACCGCAGATGAGCCGACCGCGATGGATCGCCCGGAATCGCGCGGGGAAAACTTGGTGGGCCGCCTCCGCCGTCGCCGCCGCCGCGGAAGCTACACCGCCCGCGGGGGTGATTAGTGACGCGTTTCGGTGGGCGGCGGGTTTGTGAAATCGCCGGGCGTGGGGAGTGGTGCGGGTGAGACTGAGGTGCGGGAGGGGGTTGTCTCTGTCGGCGGCAGGACGGGCTCTCGGGGAGGGGTGCTGTCTCCGAGGGACGCTGAAGAAAGGCGGCACTAGTTTGTACAGGCTAGGAAGCGGCAGAACGATGCATCACCTGCCTTGTTTGGGAAGAAGATGATGGCTGATAAACGAGTGGGTTACATAAAATGGGAGTGCCGGCCTTGTTTGACGAGCAAATTGCCAAAACCCGGAACTTTTAGTCTTGATATCACCGCGATAAACACTGATGACCCTAAATGGTGAATATTGGTCTTTCGGCATCATCGGGTCTGTGCAGCTCATCGGCCATCGCGTGAGCTGATGCTTGTGTGATGGCTATGATTGAACCACTTAAGATCGAAAGATTTAACGTTGTCGCAAATTAAATCAGCGCTTTCATGTGTGCCGTTTTTGCCGTCTCGGTGAAAGGCGGATGGAGTTGATTCGTCACCCCTCTATCCACCGTTTGTCCGGTTTCGACTGACCGTCGATGTCTGTCCGGTTTTGACTAATCGTCACCGTCTGTCCGGTTCTGACTGGCCACGTTCGCCGGCTGTCCGATTCTGACTGACCACCGTCCGCTGTCTGGTTCCATCTGACCGAGTGCGGGCCTCTGTTTCCAGTGCCGACTGTGTGGAGCCGAACCGATGGCGGTATGCGGACGGCACGCGCTGCATCAGCAACTCGTTCTGCGACTGGTCGGTGTCGGACACCACCAACGAGTGGAACAGCATCCCCAGCCTGACTGGCGCCTCTGTGGCCGCGCTGCTCGACGGGAAGGAGCAGTTCCCCTACAAGATCCAGGCGCTACCCGGCAACCACAAGCTGCAGTACTTTATCTGCCAAAAGAGCGGTAGGCCGCCCGACGATACCGACCCGTGACGTGGTGCTTGCTGGAGACGGCGGCGTCACGCCGAGCCGCTGTGACGGCAGGTGTGACGTGCAGGCCGAGGAAGCGAACGGTGGCGATTGAGAGAGTGATGCCGGTCGCCGGTTCCCATGGTGCGGTCATTAATGATGTCCCTGGTAGATCGGGTAGCACTTTCACTGGCGGTCTCCGCTCCCTAATGAGCTGCGCTTTGGGAACCGGACGACGCGGCGGCTTGTGTAACACGCGAGCTTCTTTCGCTCCCGCTGAGCCGAAGGGCATGGGAAGCTCACGCGTAGGGGCGCGATTTTTGCTGACCCCGGAAGCTTGCAAGCGACAGTGGCGGAAATGGTTATGCCGACGATCGGACCAGCGCTGACTTGAGGGAAAGTTGGACGTTCACTGGAATGACTTGTGGGTTCGGAGACACGGACGCTCGTGTGACTCCTGACTCGCGTGACGTGCACTGTGACTTCTTGTATGAAATAAACCATCTGTGTTAGCTGCATCATAGGAGGGCTGCTGCACTTTCGCTGACTGCATTGCTGGTGAACTATTCCTGTCGACGTTTTTGGTGCATGTTCCGATGTCTTTTACTTGCCCTTTTCATTGTGTTTTGCTCCGTGGCTAATGCCGCCCATGCCGTTCATGGCTCGCTACAACTCTGATTCCATTGTTTCGCAGCTTTGTTCCCTAATAAGTCAGATTCTGAGTCACGCCTTGCCTCGGCTGGCCGCCTACCGTGCAAAATCGTCCCCTGTCACCGACCCTCCCCAGGCACCGTGTCTGACCATAGCCGCTCACCACAGCCGACAATGTGGAGGCCAGCAAGCCCAACAACCTGCGCGTCTCGGAGCTGGTGTCCTGGATCCGGATCACCTGGGACCGGCCGGCCTGCGAGGGCGACCTCAGCTCCTACATCATGGTCATACTCGGCGGCACCACCAGCTACGACACGGAGATCAAGGTGAGACTGCGACAGGGACCGCGGATGAAACCCCCCACAGAACCCGCGGCTGAAACCCCCAACGAATCCGCGGCTGAAACCCCCAACGAACCCGCGGTTGAAACCCCCAACGAACCCGCGGCTGAGCCCATCGAGCCGAGCCCTTTGCCGTGCAAACTGCAAAACGGCGTAAAAACCTGCACAGAGACGGAGACACAAGGTCACCTTCGTCTGTTCCCCTCTCTTTATCTCCACCTCTCGTTCAGCCCGGCCGTCCTAAAATATTAGTTAAACCCTGTGTCAGCTCCGCTTTGCAGCAGACCGGTTTTCTGACCACCACACCGCAGATTTGTTTGTTTATCTGGCTGTCGCTGCACCTGATTTTTACTGCCGTTGTCCCACTCTCTTGTGTCCGCCATGTTGTTTTTTCTCCCCGTTGTCCCGGTGACAGACCGCACAGTGTGGTAACGGTCGTTACAATTAACAAACTGAGCCCACCTCCTGTCGTTCTGTCGAGTCGCTCTGCCGACTGGCGAGCCCGGCTGACTCGCTGACTCTGACTCGCTCCGTCTCCTCATCTTGCAGTGTGACGAGAAGCAGTGTACGTTCGACATGAACCCGGCCGTGTGCGACCACTGTATCCGGCCGAACGTCGATTACACCTTCTCCGTGGCCGCTGTGCTGGAGGACTCCCAGCTGGGACCGGCCGCCACTGTCAACCAGGCCGTCGGTACGAAACCGCGGCGAGCTGTGCCGGTTATAGTCAACGTTGTACATTTTAGAACATAATTATGAGTTATGATTTATTGCTCACGTACATTCCATTTATATCATAGTTAACATAAATAACAACCGTTGTAATGCTATCTATGGCATATATTTATAATTATGTATCTATCAAATTATTAACATTCATTTTCGTTTTAGCTTTTACGTTGTGTCCGGACTGCCGTCTGCCCAAACTGACCACCGTATCCCTGCCGGCAGACGTGGAGACGTGCCCCAACTTCGTGGCCCCCCTTCATACCACCACGCTGTGCCGCGGTGTGTCCGAGGTGAACGCCAACGGCGACTGCAACAACCAGGTGCTCTGGAGCAAGGGCTCCATGTGCCAGGCCCAGTGCGAGGAGGGCTACGGCTTCTTCGACCCGCCCGCCAAGAAGTACGACTGCGGCGCCGGCGGACAGTGGAGCCCCGAGGGCAGCGCACCAGAGTGCTACCGTGAGTCGAAAACGGGGCCGGCAGCGGGAATCGAACCGGCGATCTTGCGGTTAGATGTCGGTGCGATTTTATTGCGAAGTTGCCCGCTGAGTTTTAATTCGATTTGTATTTGTTCGAGATCAATTGCATTTAACCCAATTATTTCATTTCTAGCGGCGTGCTAATAATTCATAGATTTGTTTTATTCTTGCATCAGATGCCTATGTTTGATACATATTAAGTACATATTTCGACACGGTGATACGTCTCGGCCGCTGTAGCACCCCGTCTGACGCCACATTCCGTCTTCTCTCTCCCCTGCAGAGATTGTGCCGGTGTTCTCTGCCAACCTGCAGTACAAGATCACCTACCAGCGGGAGTCGGTCGAGTCGCTGCAGCACCAGTTCGACGGCCTCGTCTACAAGTACAACGACATCTTCTGCCCGTACCCGGAGGAGTGCGGCGTGTCCGACCTCTCCACCAAGGCCTCGGTAGGCACCACTCGCCGACACTGAATTACAAACTCCGACAGGATGTTAGAGATCAAATTACAAATGAGAGAAGGACGTATCAAATAGATCGGTATCTTATATATCGTACCAGTCTTAGACGACAATTACTAGAGACAATTATAATAATTAACATTATTTAACTATAATTATAGAGACAATTACTTTTCACCGTTAGCCTGTCTAATACTGCCGGTGTCTCCGTCAGCACCGCTGACACTGTGTCACCTCCTTCCTGCAGCTGGATAAGGACGGCCGTCCTCTGATGGACATCGTGCTCACCATCGACACCCCGGTCTACAACATCACCGACCAGGACGGCTTCATCGCCATCGTCAGCGAGGCGCTCAGCACCGTCACCGAGGACAATGCCTTCATGACGCTCATCGACTACGACAACATCGAGCTCGTGCTGCCCATCAGGCAGCGCAAGGGGAAGCGCAACAAGGCGCAGGCGTCGCTCTGCTGCCACAAGTGCCCCGAGGGCCACGCTTACAGGCTCGGACACTGTGGTGAGTTGGCCGCAGGTGGCGCCACGGGTATCGGCGAGGTTGGGAAGGTGGCGCTAGTGGCGTAGCCGGGACGGGGAAGGGGGCGCTAGTGGTAGACAGCAGGAGGGACTGACAGAGACGGGACAGGGTACTAGTCAGGTGGCGTTGGGAACGGAGTTCTTGTCAGGGACAGATATGTTCGGAGTTGAGAGGTTTGCCATTGGGTTTTGTTTGTTATGAATCACCAATCACATTTCGAGCGGTATGACAACATTTATCGCGTAGGTACAATGATTCGACATAAAGCTCTTCCAACACTCATGGCCTTCAACATAACTGACAAACGTGTTCCATTTTCAGTCAAGTGCCCGACGCCGAACTGCAACTAAGTCTCCAGCTGGTGGGCTTCATTTTATCTGAAGCTGGCCCGTGCGAGCGGCCACCGGCGGTCGACCATCGCCCGCAACCATCACACACCGTTCCACGGGCGGCGTGGCAGCGGGCCGACCGACACCCAACGGTGTGGACTGGCGGCCGTGCGTCCGGACACAGACTGACTCGGTGTGCGAGCAACCTAACCCGGGCCGAGTGAGACCGTGACGTCACCGATACCGCGATGTCACGCGGCCATGACGTCATCTGTGACGTTATCGCCGTCACTCGGCTGGCGCGCGATCGAGTTCAAACCGTCTTGGGCCATCGAAATTTCTAGAAACGCGCCGCCGGGCAAAGAGTGAATGTGGCGCGCTTGAGACGGGTGCGTGGCGCAGAGCGAGTGGCTCGTCGTATGGGTGGCGCACTATGCTCAAGGTTTTACCTGCTGAAGAGCGAACGAATCTCTCGTTTCCATCGTAACGCCATCATATCTATTTATTGTTACCATACTTTGTGAATGGAGTGATGGCATGTCGTGGCCGGCCTCTCCGATGGCGGAGATGTAGGCCGTCAAGTATTCCCATGAAGTATATATAGGCTGCTGTTCGTTGTTGCTAGTTCCATGACCTGTGCATCCTGTGTGCAGCGTGTGTCAACATTGTGACAGATCACAAATACACCTTTAAAACTAATGCCGATCTTTCCGTTTGGGGGAGCTGGAGTCTCGACCGACGGCATGTTCTGGGTGAATGGCTTCACCAGCTTGATGATAGATGGTAGTAAAACACCAAGTTGGATTTTATAATTTATAATACAGGCCCATATTACACATTCAATGAGACACGGAGTCTTGAGCACCAATTCAAGGCTCTGTGCCTGATCCACAGTATAGTTTACCAAAAATTTAACAAAGGCATCAACAAGACATACTATCAGCCATTCCACATCGAGACAGGTTCCGACCGAAAAGCGTAACCAGGGCCCGTCCCCGCCGAACAGGCGAGGGACGTTTACACTGTGAATCACAGTCCCACGCACGCGATGTTCGCAGTCATTCCGTTGTAGCTGCCGTTCAAGGGCTGCTCGCCGCCGATTGGCTCTTGCGGCAGAGGCTGGTCGCTGATTGGCTCGGGCGACCGATGGTTTCCGAGAGTGAGATGTTCTGTAGTTGTGGTGATGAGTGTGGCGTGAGAGGAACCCAGCTACAGGCCGGGCGAATGGACAGGTAGCGCGCCTGAAACGAAACAAACGCCGTAAGAATCCAGGAATCGACACCGACAGCCCGGCACGAGAGATTAATCACAATCACATACACACAAGTGCTTAGAACTGGAAACCAGTGCGAATATATTCTAGCAACCTACTAGCCGGGAAACATGAATAATCTGAAGTAGGTATAAGATCACATTTTATTGAGATAGATGGGGCAGGCGTGGTGTCGGCTTACCGTCGTCTTAGGCGGCCGCCTCAGTCTCCTCTTCCTTCTTTCCGCCGACCAGCAGCTCCAGCACGCCGGCCATGTCGATCTTGCCTTCATCGTCGATGTCGAACTGATCGTAGGCATCGTCCACCTCCTGGGCGGTGAACTTCTCTCCCCAGGTCATCAGCGAGTGCCGGAAGCCGTCGCTGTTGATGGTGCCGTCGCCTTCGTCGAACGCCTGGAAGGCCTTGACGATGACGTCATCGTCGTCGGCCTCTCCGGACTGCCGGCTAGCGAACATGGAGAGCAGCATGGTGAAGTTGATGGGGCCCGGCGCGTCGGCCATCATCTCCTCGATCTCCTTCTCGGAGGCGATGCGGCCGATGATGTCGAAGGAGCTGCGGATGTCAGCGTGGTTGAGGATGCCGTCCTTGTCGGCGTCCATCAGCTGGAAGCCCTCCTTGAACTCATTGACCTGCTGCTGAGAGAAGCAGGAGAAGACGCTGCTGCCCTTCTTCTTGCTGGATCGCTTCGACTGCCCGACGGAGAGGGAGGGAGGGGGTGATATAAGTCACATATGGTCAGGGAAAGTGCGAATAGTTGCGGATTAGCAAGTTCTCAGAAAATAATTATTGTGGAATTTCTTCTTTAATTTTGAAATAAAAAGCTATGAGATAAAATACATTGGGAATATTTCATCCAACAACGTTAACTGAGCTAGTTTATGGCGCACAGTTTATGTGATATTTGCCTGTAAGTTTGAGGAACCAATGTCTTTGATCCCAACGGAGTTAATCGATAACATAACTAACAAAAAATGATTTAACAAAAAGGAGGGGTGCCAACTTACGCTAGAGCGCTTGCTGGCGGGCTTGGCTGCCGGCTTGGGCGGCTCAGGGGCAGGAGCGGGCTCCGGGGCCGGAGCCTCCTCAGTCTCCTTCTTCTTCTTCTTCTTCTTCTTCTCCTTCTCGTCAGCCTGTGGGGGAGGTGGGATTGAGTCGGCGCTCAGACACACGACTCGAGTCATACGGCTCACCGGTCCGGCTCCAACACGTGTCCCGCACGGACGGCAAGGCGGGCTCAGTCAACAGACAGCTACGAATGGCCGCACCAAAATAGTTTGAGAGGAGGCCCTGACGGCAATGTCAACAGCCGAAGACCGGGTGTTGGCAATCCGCTGACGGCGACATCGCTGCAGTTCGTCACTATCGGCACCGTGTGGTTTTTGGCCGATGCTGGCGCGAGTGAATTTATTGCGCCATCAGAGTTAAGTGATTTACGATGAGACGCTGGCAACGGATGACAAATGTCATTAGTCAGCCAGACGGGAGGCGACATCTTGCGATTAGTCACCAATGCAGGGACGATCCGACCCTGGCTTAGGGGCGGCAAAAGATGCAATGTTCACCAGCAAGGCTACTCGAAATGATCTTAAAATTAATTCGTAACCCATATAAATCCGCTGCATCGTACATACCCCGTCCGACTTCCTCAGCCACCATCACAGTCACATCACAGTCACATCACAGTCACATCACAGTCACATCACAGTCCATTTAGAGCCCCGTCAGAGCGCCGTCAGAGTCCCTTTAGAGCCCCGTCAGAGCGCCGTCAGAGTCCCTTTAGAGCCTCGTAGGAGCCCCGTTGGAGCCCCGTCAGAGCCTCTCGGAGCCCCTCAGAGCTCCGTCAGAACCCGTCAGAGCTCCATCAGAGCCCCGTTAGAGCCCCGTCATAGCCGGCCAGAGCCCCGCAGGAGCCCCGAATGAGCCTCGTCAGAGCTCCGTCAGAACCCCGCTAGTGCCCTGTTAGAGCCTTCGGAGCTCCGTCATAGTTCCGCCAGAGCCTTCGGAGTCCCATGAGAGTCCTCGGAGCTCCGTCAGAGCCTTCGGAGTCCCATGAGAGTCCTCGGAGCTCTGTCAGAGCCTTCGGAGTCCCATGAAAGTCCTCGGAGCTCTGTCAGAGCCTTCGGAGCCCCGTCAGAGTCTCGTCAGCTGTGGTCTGCCGGTCAGTCGGGTCGTCAAATATAGCGGACCGGTCGGCAGTCGGACTGGGCTAATTTTACGGGCGTCAGACGCCATGTGTGACTAGATGGAGAGGCCGAGACGGACCAAGGCCGGCCGGCCACGGCGGGGCACCGTTCCAGAGCCGCTGGCACCGGCACGGCACCGATGGACGACATCTGGAGGGGCCGCCACATACCAGCACTGAGCTCGAGTGTTGCCGTTGGAAGCTTCTCTGCTGTCAGAGAAAATTAATTTTGACTCGGCAGTTTAATATGAAAGTGACTTTATATTTGTATACACACACACACACACACACACACACACACACACACACACACACACACACACACACACACCCACACACACACACACA
>JARFNZ010186215.1:0-15917 GCA_031763405.1 Balanus nubilus
AATTTGCACACAATGTGTGTATTTTAATTCTAGGCAGGTACTGAAAAACATGCGGGGGGCATTTTTTGCCCCCCCCCCCCCCTCCAGAGCGCGTGTTAAGAGACGAATAATGTTGGCGTAGATGGAAAATAAACATATGAGCACACAATCGCTTGGAAGTGATACAAGTGCATTATTATTACATTTTACTAGCCACCGTACCTCAAAATTGTCTCCCTCCAAATATGTTTTACGGATTTCTTCAATATTGCTGCAAATTGGTACTCGTTTGCCGACATTTACTTGTGTAAAATTTAAATAAAGATGAATTAATTTTTTGGAAAATCTTGAAATATTTATCAAAGGTTAAATAGATGAACTAAGTTGAATAACAAATATTTCGTTATTTGCGCTGCAATCGATAAAGCTATAGATGTCACATTACGATAAGAGAAATACCCTTATCTGACAAATACCCTTAGCTGATTGTACATACCCTTAGCTGACATTTTCAAAACCATATTAGTATACATAAAATCACATTTTTTCTGAAGTAAACTCTGCCTGCATGTCTCCAGAATTACTCTACTGTCTTAGATATTCACACTCCTTCAGGATTGGTCTGTAAGACCAAAACTATCGTTTTTCCTTCAGATTGCTCCCCCTACTAGAAGTATTGATAACACTGAGATATCAATACAAATTTTTGCAGTTGCCCTTCGCGTCAGCCAATCCGAACTCTACGACTGGCAGACCCCCTTCCCCTCCCCCTTCTACCTGCAAAGTCATTGAACAATTTGTCGATGAATAATCATTCTAAAGCTACAAAACTTTAGCATGATAAACTTCACAGTAGCGGTTTTCACGAAGGACTATTACGCTGAAAAGATTCTGAAATGTTGTTAAATGTTTTGAAAAGTTTTGGTATTCAAGTTGTAGTATATTATGCATTCTAACACAAATATTACTATTCTAGGCAATATAGTAATTATATTGCTTAGATCAGTACTTTTTTGTCTTGGAATGCGCCTACTAAAACTTGTATACCGAAACTTTTAAAAACATTTCAGAACTTTAAAGAATCTTTTCAGCACAATAATTCTTCGTGAAAACGGCTAGTGGTAAGAACACGCTGTTTAAAGCTCGTCTCTCCATCTTCCACGCTATTCCGGTCATACGCCATTGGTTGATATGAAGGTATTGCTTATTATCCTAAAACCGCCGACTATGCAAACACCGTCCGTGATCTTGCTAACTACTACTGTATTCGTTC
Source organism: Balanus nubilus (assembly GCA_031763405.1). NCBI lineage: Eukaryota > Metazoa > Arthropoda > Thecostraca > Balanomorpha > Balanidae > Balanus > Balanus nubilus. The sequence continues at coordinate 1,253 of JARFNZ010186215.1, forward strand.
TAATAAATAAGTGTAAATTCCGCCGTGTCCCACCATCCAACAAATGACTGACAATCTTAATAAAAATGTTTTTGTTGATTTAATACAATAGACACACTCCCGTTAACTTCTACTGGACGATCAATCTTATTATTTTCATAAAGCGCAAGTTTCGCGCACATTTCATAAATAGAGATAGGACGGACCAGAAGGATGATGGGATTCGACCAGAAGACCAGAAGGACGATGCTTCGTTCGGCAGTGAACAATTTTTAGGGAAGGGTCTGTCAGTAACCTAAATAGAGGTCGAAGCGGACGATACGAAGCAGCAAGAATCCCGGAATGCTTCTCAAATAAAATGAAAAGGCTGATGTTTCCGTTACCGTTGGTTTCATCAAGATGAAGCGACGCCTCGTACCCACCTCAAACATCGACATGGGGTGGCTAGAAATACACTTCTGCGGCCGAGTGTTCGCTGATCAGTCGCAAGACGGCGCACTGCTGGTCGGCTCCTTCTCCGGAGCTAACATCCCTGGATTTCTACCTCTGGGGATGTCTGAAGAGCTGTGTTTATCAGGGTAACCGGAAGATCCCTATCAGACATGAAGACAGCCATCGAACGGGAAATTCGAAGAATTTCCCTCCAGATCTGTACCAGAGTTGTAGCGAAGGGCACGCGCAGAGCTGACCTGTGTATGTTGTACTTCGTGAAATGGGCATTATCTGGAGCACGTGCAATCCTGATAGCACTCTGCAAGTCATAACATTTGTTCAGGTCAAATGTCCATCGAATGTCATTTCGAATACGTAAATATGATTAAAAGCTGTTGAAGTATCGTCAAAACCAGTCCACGACACCTTTTTGACTTCATCATGAACTAAGGCTACAGCTTCTTTGGCCTGTAATTTGATGCCCGCCCCGCCACGCATGTCCTCTTCAACTACCCGCCACTAGTTATCCACAAACTGCCAGGTGCCCTCGAAAACCCGGAAAGGACATTCGCTTTAATCATGATTTTGGCCATACATTTACTGTTACGATGTTTTCCAATGAGTAGCTGTATTTTTCGAATATTCAACTGTTCGATTTTAACATTGGTGGTTGTACCACCGATATAAGCAGTTGAACAGTCATTATCAAAACCTTATATTTTGAATTTTAAAGTTATTGAAAAAGCTGCTGCCCACGAAATACACGAGTTAACCAACGGATTGCCTGTGCTACCCGTTAACTACCCGGCGGTTAGTTGCTACCTACGCCTCGCGGGGAAGCGGTTAGAAAAGTGGCAGTTTTACCATGTTTACCATGTTCTTACATACCTGCCAGGAATATGGGCGTGCGAGATACAAACATATATGTGCCTGATGTAGTAAGGTAAGTGCGAAAAGGCTTCAGCAACACACCTCCTTTCCTTTGCATTTTAGAAGAGGCTTCGGTGCTTGCTATTTGTTGAAATGGGATGGCTGGGGACCTGGGATGGCCTGCGGCGTCTGGCAGCGGTCGTATCCAAGGTCAGGAAACGGTAGGGCGCCGGATTGTGTCCACTGTCCAGGCAGGTTTCGACGCATTAAGTTTTCACTGTCAAACTCTCATGGATCCGGTAATTTTGGTCACTCGCAGTTTGTCATAAAACGTCAAGTGATGTTAGAGGATTGGATGGACCATGTCCAAGTAGGTTAAAGCGAATTAAACTTAAACTGTTAAACTCTGTCTGTTGCAAGAACTTCGTCATCGAACAGTGATGTTTGTTTTAGGGCGCGGGCTACCAGCCTTAGTGAATGATAGCTTTGATCAATTCAGTACGAGCGAACGCAAAACTCAAAGCGAGTCCTTTCAGAGCTAATGATAACAGAGTCCTTCCGGGAAAAAATATTAATGTGAGCGGCCCGATCAGCCACGCCTCCGCCTAGCCCTGCCCATGCCGACACTTGTGAGCCTGTAATCTACAACCACACATCCGATTCACAAGCGATCTTCTTTCCTGAGTAGTTCAATCCCCTCCTCAGTCTGAGATCGGTGCTGGCTCACGTTGGTGACTATCAGGGCGCGTGCCGCGTGCCGCTTGAGGGGTGTCGAGGAAGTATTATCGCAAGAACACCGCAATGGCCTGGCCGATTGCGTTCAAAATTTGCTGTGCGGTAGAGGGCCATCAGCTGTGGTATTTTCAAAAGGTAGCGCTGGGTTGCCTCTGCACATTCGCACGTGTACAATGCACAAACATTATCTTTCCTCAGGAACAGCTGAGCTGGTTGTGTGCTAATTTGGTGTGTGGTTAGGGATCCCTCAGTCAGCCAACGTCTTCCAACAAGTTAGGAGTATGGTGCCTCTGCGTGTACAGTCTGCACCTGCGCACGTGCACAACCCTATTATCTATCTCAGTAATGGTGTAGCAGGTTGAGTTCAAACGCGGTGGGTATTTAGGGACCCTTCAGCTGCCGCCTTCCCACATTTCAAGGTTAGGTCTCTGCACATGTGTACCTGCGCAATTGCAGAGGCACACCTCTATTATCTCGGGAACTGCTGAGTCCACATACCAATCGCACCGTGTTTACCATGCGCTCGTTCGTTAATCGCCAATAACGGCGCCTTACTGGTAAAACAATTGTGTTGAAAGTTCATGTCCTTCGTTCCGGTGCCGTTACGCCCACATGTATAGCATAGTGTAATACATAGTCTAATCCATCGACCTTACCCCCCCCCCCCCTTCTCAGCCCGCGAATTTTTTTATTACGCATTTCATTAGAAATTGTCATTAGCGGTGCTTCTGAAGTTTGTCCATAAAAATGCAAAGGTTAATAACTATTTTAAGTTTACTCGAGCCTATGGCAGCCTATTTTCGGGACTCCGTTTACAATAAGACCAAGGATATACGGGTCCGCAGCTGGTATGGCACTCACTAAGGTTCGGTGTTGTTAACCTCTAGTGCCTGTCAAAAGGTGAATTAAAAAAAATATATATGCACCCTAGCCGTATTGCTGTGGACTTCGATATCATATATATCTTGTTGAGCTGGCTTACCCTGCCGATTGGCTATTTATAAGCAAAAATGGGGTTTGGTAATAAATTACTAAACGACAAGGTGAGCAGTGCAGTAATATATAAATTTGAAGCTCACGGTAATGCAGTTCGAATGCATCATGCATTGTTTTACCATTCGCCGTTGAACACGCGCTAGAGGATAACAAGACCGGACCGCAGTGTGTACCAGAGCAGCTGCGGATTTCCATAGTGTACCATAGCAGCTGCGGAGTTCCGTACAAAATGATTCCCTGATTGTCACAAAATAGGCTGTTCAGTGTTCAATGACACCTTCCTTCAAAGCGCAATCGTTCAACTTCCCTGATCTTCACCAAAAAAATCAAATGTGTGACGTGCCTCCTTCACTGCACAAAAATGTACGCGCCGCTCACGCGCTGCGCGCTGCTGAACGCGTCGATCACATTCGGCTCTGCCCTGAACTATAGGCTGTGCCGTACTACACTGCTGTCTGGCGGAACAGCTCGGCTTCCAGCTTGAATGCCGCAAGAGATGCGCTGTCGAGGGATCCAGGCCACAGCCCATATCGTGACTATTCTGAGTTATTGCTTCGATCTATCAGGCAATTGCTGACTGATAGCGCAATAAAGCTGTTGTTGACTGGCGTAAAGGTCTAGACTTTTGGCTTTTCTCTGCTACCCAGGGTTGTGTCCGATTGCGCAATTGACTCAAGTTACTCCCGTTTAGTGGGCAGCTCCCCACAGCTGATAAGGAAGGAATGCGAGGGGTTTGGATCGGGTCAGTGGAGATGCAAAATTTACTATGGACGAGATTTGAAGCTTAATGGCTTTTGTTACACAAATATAGCACCTCTTAACGGCCGCGCGCGGCACTCTACTGGCACCATGCCCGGGCCGCAAGGGGCTACGCACAAAATGGGGATAACGTGAGTCAATTACGTCATGGAGCACAAGTCTGCTGCCACCTCTTATGGTTTTAAGTCGCGAGTCAGAACTCCCTGTTGAAAGACGACAACCAGTGTCGTATAATTTTGTCACGGATGTTCGGTCGGTCTAATAAGTACGTTTCCCGGTCCGGTTTTCTCACAGTAAGCACAACGACAACTTGTCCGAATCCCCGCACCGAGGAGGGAAGGACCGCCAGTTTGACAGTTCGCTCGGTGCCGGACGATGTTTACCAGACGCACTCCTCCCCTCCGCCCTTCCCCGGTTCACCTACCGATAGGTGTTTTAACCCCCGCCATGCTGGAGAGGGAGGGGGCAGAATCTGTCTCCTCAATCCTCATTATCTTCTAGCTTAATGATGACTGGGGGACTTGCATGGCGGCATTGAAAAGTTCTGAGTGAGACGCACGTATCTAAGATCATAAGTGTATTATAACTACCAAAACAAGTTAACGCGCTAGAGTTCTGGCTTGCATATTGTGCCATGTGGTATGGTTACGAAAAAATATAATACGATTACGATTACGATTATAATGACGCCGCCAGTGGGACCACCACGGTTCGGGCAAGGTGCTAGCAATGCCGAGTGCTGCCGGTCGGGTGCTATATTTCTGTTGAGGAAACAATTTATACATCTTGTCACTTCCTAATCTTTCACCTCTACTGACCCGATCCCGATCCCAACCTTGCATTCCTTCCTTATCAGATGCGAGAGCACAGCCACACTCTGAATAGCTGACCTCTTGAGTCCTTGACCCTCGAGACAAACAGCCCTGACCACCACCGGGTTACGGTGCATTCCTTCCCAGACGACTCCGCACTTTCCCCACCAATCTCCCCTCCCCCGGGGTCACGCAGCTGTCAGATGAGCAATGCGTGCTAACATACGGTAGGAGAAACTATCTTTTTCGTGTCAATCACGACTGTTATGGCAGCTCCGCGCCGCTCCGCACCTCTCTGTTCACTCTGGTCTCCACTGACACACCCGTCTCGGTCAAGGGTAGGTATGTATGTTGTTGACAACCAGTTCGCCACACGGTCAAACCTCACATCGTCCCGGCTACCGCCCGAGGGAGGTCTCCACATTCACAGGTCACAGGTCGCGCTCCGATCATCACACGACCATCAGCTGCTCAGATGGCACCGGCTCAATGCGTAGCGACCGTAGCGCCACGTGGTGGTGGAGGAATATTCTTGTTAGATTGACTGTCTACTTACATACTGGAGGGAGTACAGAGAATGATGACATTGCTGTTCGATTCAAAATTACTGCTTCAGTATTGCGATACACCAACGAATGGCAGACGACGCAACATATCCAGGAACTAAAACGGGCTAGTTTATCACGGAGCAAGTTACCATTTCACTTAACAGCGGCCCTATATTTAAGGGGTATATTACTTTGGCCACCTTTTTAACGCTCACTTGCATCTTAAAAACCCTCAAAGCAACTCAATATATGGAAAACTTTTTCCCTCAAGCCCAACTTTTTCTCTCAATCCCAACTATTTTGTAGTTCTACTGGTTTTGCCACATCTAGATGCTATCATCGACACAATCAGCCCTGTTTGAAGGTTGAATGGATAAAAATATTACTCAGAACATGCTGCTGCCCAACTGACCTAAAAGGTAGGTACCACATAAAAACAGAATATTCACGTATAATGAGAACGGACACACGCCTCACCACACTTGCTTTGTTTGCATTTTTGCCATTTTTGCATTTCAAGATGAGCTAGGGCCAGATTTGACCATAATACTCATGTTTCAGCAGAAGGCAGCTAACATTTGCTTCAGAATGGGAGTAAACCACTACAAATGAGTGAAAACCAGTTGGAAATAAATGTTAAAAAGTTGCGAGTGAGTGATGATATGTTGGGAAATGCGAAAAAGTGTAATGAAGGGTATTTAAGGCATGAAGGAGGGTAACAAGTTGAAGTGAGTGAAAGCAACTGTTATAGTGTAGGACATGCAGTGTATGCGTATTGGGAACGCTATTGTTATAGATACTGGCAAAAAGAAACAATATTGGCGTGTTATAACGAAATGTTGTATAGCTTTTATGATTATTGCACGCCACCGAAGCTCACAATGGTGCCTTCTTGAATCCTGTAAATCAATTGCAGCAATTCGCTTAAATATCCACTTAAAGGTACCACAAGTACCTTTAAGTGGATAAGGTACTTAAGTACCTTACCACAAGTACCACGTCTTATTAAAGTTCTGGTTTGCCTACACGAGTTTTAAGGCATTTACCTACTCTATGAGCGCGATCAACAACACGACTAATTCCCTCTCTGACGACTCCATCAATACCCATACGGCGCAACGGATTATATTTCCGACGTCGTTTTGTCCGATTCATCGTGTGTCAATCGGGCCCAAAATCGCTCATCAGAAGTTGACGAATGACACATAACATGATATACATGGCAATATGTGACTCCTTACAATAAATGCGGACATGGCATGGCAAAAGATACATTAAATAGTAACGGAATACAGGATACCGGCACAGCTGAAAAGCAATTCCAGGAAATCCCCGGGAAAGTACGTTACTTTTCAGTTCCCGCACCGGTGATGATAGGGAATTCCGCACGGAAACGGAGAATCGGGAAAGCTGTTCACGCCAGTCCCTGCAAGATGGCGGCGTCCATGGTATATGTGATGTATGGTACATTGCGCGAATGCTACTAACTTGCCACGGAATCGTGAAACGCCGTTCAGAACGTAACAGCTGACGCTTCCCGGGGACAGCGGGGTTCCGGGGACTTTGGCATCAGGAATCGACGCAAAGAACGCAGCCAAAATAAGCGGTGTTCGCTGAAATTCACACCATTGGAAAGTCTGGACAATTTTGTCCCAGAGTCACCCAAAATACGCAAACATGTGTACGTATCTTGCTTACAATCACGGTGTCCGTAAACCATTGTAGGATCAAAGTTCATCGCGAAGCATATTTTCCTAGGTCATTTTTGGTCACAGTAGTCAACAAAGCTGAAGAGAATGTATGCGGTATACTGGCAGTACCATATATATTTTTAAAGACAGCCAATAATGCAAAATAATGCTAAATAATCCTGCCTCCGCCTGAATCATGTTATGCATGCAATCACTAGTATTTCAAGAACCGTTGAATTTTGAGCAGGTTCCTCATCGGATGAGTTCTCTCAGAATATCCCCTATTGTCTAGGTAACCTGAATATCTGTCCTCAGCTGTTACCCGGTATTTACTTGCGTGACAAACTGACAACGTCTCTCTTTCGTACAGCTGATTTGGAATCTGTATATCATACTTCTTGACAAATGTGAACTTTGATGCTGGCTTTCAGTAAGCGACATCGATCTCGCAAAGCCTTCGCATTTTTCGCATTAATCCATGGTTCCTTTGTTGGTGCTGAACACTATTCCTCTGGCATCCAGTTGAATGATATTCGGCTATTCATATGGAGACATTTACCTCTATTTTGCATCGTCTCTGGAAATGTTGGAAACGTGACTTTCTCCTTCCTAGTGGTTGTGCCATATGAGTCTCATTTCAACAGGCGCGGTGATCACAGTCGTCTGAAAGCCTTCAGCTACGTGAGTTGACTACCCCTACCGCTGGAAAGGCTCGTATCTCTAGTTCCGGAGGATTCCGCACTGACGACCTCCCAGTATTGACAGTAGAATCTGTCACCTGATTGGTGCGTTTGGCTGGAGATCTCCGAAGATTCTCACTCTGTCTTGAGTGGCAATAAATGAGTTTCATTCTTCTAAAACCAGCTTCAAAATTAAGAAGGCAATGTCCTATTTCACTTTCTTGTCAGTCTTAAAAATTATGTACATTGTCCGAGATCATTACGTTTTCCGAAAATGTTTTATTGATTGATTGATGATTTGTGTGCATTACAAAGTGATGTAAACTATGGCCGATTCTTTTGTGTCCTTGGGTGCCAAAGAAATTGGCGGTATAGCATGAAGCGCATACGATGTTATGGAAGACGCATTTTGCCTACCTACAACTACTAGTATTGCCAGTGGTGTATTGTGGACGTCGGTGACATATACCGCGCTGCTGTGACCTCACTTTGAGGCCTCGGGACGAAGGGCAATTTTATTACTTCGCTCGCGATGGGTGTGCCGAGAATCTACGTGATCCAATTATTGACCGGCAAAGGACGGAAATGGCGACATTGTGGGCCAATAAGGAGTGGAAACTACCGTAGAATGAAGAGGATTACGTGTCTTATCAGCAGTGAAACCAGTAAATAAAGCTGTTATTGCGAATATAACCAAAAGTAACGTTGTAGAAATTCTTCTAGAAGCCTTTTGTTGGTGATAATTGATTTGCCCTGACCTCTTACAGAGGTTCCCTATCGCTGTGCGAACTGCAGCATAACCCTTTGCCACCGCTGTCGGTGCACCAACACTGACCGCCCGGACCACAGCCGTTCGTCTCTTACCCCTCCGCTCCCCTGTGTGTTTCAGTGGTGGGCGCTGGGCGTACTGCCCATCTGGAAGTTCGCGCCGCCGCCGTTCTGGTTCGTCCAGCTGACCACCACCTTCACCAACCTGGGCGGCTGCCTCAACCTGCTCGTGTACGCGCGGATCCGGCGGAGGAAGTCGCCGACTCCGCCGGTGGCCATCGTGGGCAGGCCCTTCGAGAACAGCCAGCCGTCCAGTGGCGGGCCATGACGGTGGTCTCGGCGCGACGGCGCCACCGGTACGACCGCGCTCACCGCGCGGGACTCGCGTGCCTCCACCGTCGTGCTCTGGCTGCAGACGCTCGGCCGCCAGTGACGTCACCAGTGCCCCAGTGACGTCAGGGGTGATCGGTGACGCCAGCGGTGAGCGGTGATGTGAATGGACGGGATTGAAATCAGAAGGAGAAATATTGCTGATGATTTGCTATGCGAGTGCGATTTTGAAATTCATTACTGGAAAAACTGCACGGTAAATATATTTGCGTGAAGAAAAGCCACGGCCCTGCGGTGTGATACGCGGAGGCCTAGGAGGTAACGTGCTGTTTCCGCACGGTGATTTATTATATTTTGTGATGATGTCGCAGGATTCCGTTATTTTTCCATCTCGGACGGAAACATTTGTGATGAGAGGTGCGCGGGAGATGCTCTGCCAATGGACCGGTGCTCAATGATTCGTGTCCAGGAGAGGTAGGAGAACGGAGCATTGTGCATGTGCGTGCGTGCAGCATAAGCTCCTGAGTCCTGATGCCACATTGGTAGGGGTTGTGTAAGGTAATGCTGATCGATAAGTGTGTACACTAGAGTCACAGGCTATGGAGCTGCGCCACGAATGTCGACAACAAATCTACAACGTGATATACCTGCACCCGAAGCCGTGTCCAAAGCTGGCAGCTCCATAGCCTGAGGACTCGTACACAGTTTTGGTCATCGTCATGTTAAAGAACACGGTCATCGGGTGTGGGAAGCCTGTCGCCATTGTTGTGTTGTGGTGTTGTCGTCCAGTGAAGATGAGCGGCTGAGGCTCTGCGGGTGTTGACTTTGACGATGATCTGAGTTTAGACCAGTGGGTTTTAACTAGTGCTGATGACCAGAAAGACTCCGTGAAGAATGAACGGCATTGATGTGTTTTTGAAGGTTCGACGAATGCCGTTCAATGAAATATGGAAATGTTTAATAACGACTTTGTCTCGATATATTACTTAGTGATATGTGCGATTTTTCCACCTTAATGTTATATTCGTTATATTTAAGGCACGAATCCGAGACGATATGTGTGATATCTTTCGCCGTATGAGGATCATTATTCGTACCTCATTATTTTAGACCAGAGTATCACACGGGGTCCGTGCTACAGAAGACTAATTGCATTAATATCAAACGTATATGTTGTGTAATGCAGATCTACATAGAAGCCCTTTTCATGTTTCTTTTGCATTGCGTTGGCACCATCTGTCAAAATACCCCCATTCCTGAGGGACCTAACATAATTGATTCCATATATGCCCCTGGTATATTTTTATATACCTACAGCAGAGCATTTCAACGTTGAGCAAAGTATTTAAATGTTTGATTGCTGGGTCGCTTTAACTTCAATAACATATTTCCAAGGAAAATAAATCAGTCAGACATCTGGAAGTTTATCTTATCGATTATTTACTGCTTAATAAGCAGTAAGTGCTTATTGGGAGGAGGTAGATCTGCCAAGCTTGGTCCTTGGTTCCTGAGGAGCTAAACTACATTCCTGAGGAACGAAGCTGCCAGATATAGCTTTGGTCCCACTTATCAAGTCCAACTCGGACCAAACGCTAATGTACAGAAATCGCATTTCACTACATTAACGTAGCGTACATTAGCCTGCAAGAATAGGCGATTTGGGAAATGATTGTTGATAGTTCTTTCGACTATTTTGATCCAAATGTTCTTATTTCACCGAACCAAACAGTGAGACTTGGGTTGTGATTAGGTCTCTCGGGAATGGGTAGGTTCCTCCAAGAATGCAGGAAGTTAACAACCAAAGTTGTGCCCATTTTGTGGTCAGACCCTCACAACTGACAACTGATAAATGTGAGGGGTCAGGATCAGGTCACTGGAGGTGCAATATTGGAAACAGACCAGGATTGAAAATGAATTGTTTATTGTACAGAAATCAAGCACCTCCCACCGGCAGCGCTCGGTACGCTGTTGGCATCTTGTCAAAACCGGATACCTTGAGTCAGCGGCGTGATTAGATCCCTCAGGAATGCAGGTACCTTATGGGTGGTACCAACGCAATAAATGAGCATCGTGAAAACGGCTAGTAAGGATGGCGAACAACAAGTTGGCTGCTTCGTTTAGCATCACTTTCACGATTTGTTATCTCTTGCAGGTACCGTACTATTTTTCACCGTGTTTACAACGCACAATGCGATGTCACTTGTTTGTGTTGAATGTCCAGAATACACTGCATTGCTATGCCCTTTCTATACATTCTATAGGACATCATACATTGAAATTAAATACAAATTAGCTGGGCACAATTTCGTGCAGTGCCGACTCAATCGAGCTGGAATTAGAAGGTAGAACATAAAAAACTTGCATGTAAATTGGTGAATATACCGAAGATGATCGTCAAGACAGTGTGCATTACTTTTAATCTTCCTAGGTCTGTGCAGAATTGAATTATCTACACACTGGTATGTTATGTTTATTGACACAATCTCAGGAATTCTAACTGAAATCAAAGCGCGAATTCGACATGGGGATTGTCCCGATCAGGCGTTGGCAAGAGCATTGTCATTGTCTATTATCCTCCAGACCGATATGCCAACAGTTTTAAGCTTCTGCTTGGTTTGCGAGTACCTACTATAGGTAGTCTGCATTCACAGTATTTTCATGATCGCCCGCACATTTTCTATCGAGCCAACGACAAGCCTGTGGACGCCACTTCGTACTTAGGCTTGGTGGATTCCATCTGCATTGAGCCCTGAGGTCAGGTCAAGTTGCCGCGTGCAAGCAGCGAGATGACCCCGCAACCATCCACACTCTACAGAGCCAAGACGACACAGAACACTTCCACAGACTCGTGAAAGTTTCCATGAGTCTTGCATGAGGAACAAAGAAGAAATTGCCGGTTGGCTTAATACAGAATGTGTGGACTAGCGTGAATAAAGCTGTCTGTGAATGCTGTTAACCGACAAACCAATGGTTGGAAATTGATAACTCTAATCAAACGGGTATCCTGACGTATGGTTGGATGAATTTCCTGTCAGATTCGCACTTAAGTCCGTGACAGACATTCACATGTCCGCTAATCGGACTAACGCTGACTGTATAGCCTCTCGTAAAACGAAACATATGTTCGTCTTTAAAAAACATTTACAGTTAAATAAACAGTCACGTGAATCCTGAGGGTCACGTGATTCCTGAAGGGCCAAAAACGTCTTCTAATTGGTTAAAATACCAAGGTTCGGCTTCCGGTCCCCGGTAGTTACCGATGGTCCTCGCTATTCCTTTGTGTAAATCAATTATATCCCCCTAAAACACGTCTTGCAAACACACACACACACACACACACACACACACACACACACACACACACACACACACACACACACACACACACACACACACCAATACCACCTATGCCCTATATACTAACCTCAGCGGTGTCGATTTTTTAGAACGATGGGGGGGCGAACCAAGCACGTAGACAGGATTTTTGTTTTGGGTGGGACCCAATTGCCTATCCAAGGGGGTACCCTGGACACCCGCGAGTACTACCTTGGGCTCAGGGACCCATTTTGTCTTCTTTTTAGGAAACCCTTGGCGGGCTTCAGATAACCCTATCGCCTCTGGCTGTATTGGAACCCTATAGGCCAGCTTCACGGGGTCCTTAATCGACCTGACAGGACCCTGTCGGTCTTAGGGACCTTTCAGATTGTCTGAGGGAATCCTCTGTCGCCTTGAGGGGCCCTTTGTTGGTCTGAGTGCCTTTACGTCGACCGGTGGAGGTACCCTGGTAGCTTGAGGAGTCCTCAGTCAGCTGGATAATTTAGGGGGCCCTTGGTCCAGAGAGCCCTCCGTAGAGTTCGAACTGAGGGATTATCTACGCAAACCTCAGTGGCTCTCTGCTGGCCTGAGGGTTCTTTGCAGGCAGGAAGGTCCTCTATAGGCATGCGAGTCATCCATAGGCTTGAGGGTTCTCTACCGGCATGATGGTTTTTTACCGGCATGAGGGTCCTGGATAGGCTCTGTATGAGGGTCCTATGAGGGTTCTCGAAGCATTAGGGCCCTCTGTAGGAATTAGGTTCCTCGTTGGCATGGGGGAGGTCCTGTGAAGGCGTTACGGTGGTCCTCTGTAGGAATGGGGGTACTCTGTTAGCCTGAGGGTCCTCTATCAGCCTGAGAATCATCCGTCAGCCCAAAGGTCCTCTGTAGGAATGGGGGTCCTGTGAAGACATGAGGGTCCAATGTCAGCCTGAGGGTCCTCTGTAGGCTTTGTCCGAGAGTCCTCTGTAGTCATGAGAATCCTCTGTAGGCTCTGTATCAGGGTACTCTGCAAGTAGCAGGGTCCTCTGTAGGCAGGAGGGTCCATTGTAGGCCGGAGGGTCCCATGTAGGCTCTGTATGGGGGTCTTCTGTAGGTTCCAGGCTATGTATGAGAGCCGTCTGTAGGTCCTCTGTACAAGGGTCCTCTGTAGGTCTTCTTATTAGGGTTCTCTGTAGGTCCTCTGTATTATGGTCCTATGTAGGTCCTCCGTAGGCTCTGTATGAGGGTCATCAGTAGGGCCACTGTGGAAGGGCGCTATTTCAGCCTGAGGTGAGGGTCCTTTGTAGTTCTTGGACAGAGTACGAGGGCCCTTGCCCAGCTTGAGAAGCTATGTGGTCCCCAGGGAGGGAACTCTATGGCAACCTGAGTAGCGGATCCCTGCGGACTAACTTGTTTGATAATTCAGGGTTGTTAGAAAATTTGGCGCGAATGCCTTGCACCGTTTTCCCGCTAGCCGCCAGAGACATCGACGAATCTCCCGGGACAGACAGACGGACGGACGGACAGATGGACGGAAAGCTGCCAGCTTATCGACCCAGAACAGATATCGAATGCAAAGAAAACTCAAATGCTAAAGCTTGTGAATTTTCTTCTATGCATTCCTCCGACTTTGGACGAAATAAATATATTTAGTGAGGTACCTACTATAGACAATCAAGTGAAACAACTATACCGTATTGTACAAACGGCGAAGCCTACCACATTGTTTTCTGAAAACAAGCATTATAATTGTCCGTAGCCACAGCCTTCCCTTTGAAGGTGATATGAAAGAGCTCTGGTCTTACTGTTTGTTTGTTTTTTCCTAATAGCCTAATAGACAAACACAAAAAACGTTTATGAACAGTTGTGTTCGTGAATAAATAACGTCATCAATTGAAAATAAATCAACAAACAACGAACAGCTCACGAACCTTCGCGAACTGTTCCTGAACACCTCCGCTTCGAACTTTGAGTGAAATAATAAGAAAAAAACAGCAAAACAGCACCCCCTTGAAGAGCAGCTCAGTGACCACTGTTATTCCAAGGATAGGTAGGTATATTGCAAACATATATTGTGCAACAATTAGCGGCGATATGGGCGGCCAAAAGATTGACCTGTAGGTATTCCGACGTGCCTTGTTCCGACGTCACCGTCTCCGGAAGTCGTGTTCACAATGCAGGTCATGGATTCATACATCAGGTCAATCTTTCAACCCATCCGCCCTTATCGTCGCCACGCCAATTGTTAAACAGCATAGGTTTAACACATATTGGAAATTGGAATGACACTGAGGAGCTGCTCTACAAGATGCTGAAGATGGTGCTGTCGGATGTTTAAATTTTACAACCTTTGAATGCTTCAAATTCAAAATTCGAAGATGAACAGTTCGTACACGTTCGTGATTGGACAAGTTCCATGTCACCCAACCATGATTGTTATTAAGATTGTAGGATGTTATTTTTCTGTGAAAAGCACGATGGTAATGGTCATTTTTGTCAAAAAGTTTTTATAAATACTATACAAATCATACCTATATTTATGTGCACTGGCCTCGTGACATCAGGAATGAGTATCCAAACGAGGGATGTCATCGTTTCAGCTGCCATAGTCATTGTGATCCAAATAATGTCACTGCCTACTGCCTAGCAACCAATAGACAAATAGGATAGCGAGTTAGAATATCAATACACCAAATGTCCATCAAGACAGCCCATATTCAGCCCAGATTCAGCCCAGATTCGGGACACCTCTGATCGGGCTGTAATTTGCA
>JARFNZ010186326.1:0-15913 GCA_031763405.1 Balanus nubilus
AGTCATCAGAAGACGTTTGGAAGTTGGTTACTAGGCAACTGGCATTGGTAACTGGAAGCACCAATAGAACCAAACAAGTTCATACAAATAGCACATCCTCGACACGACTCTCGAACATTTGGACGCAGGGAAGTGTGAAATCGAAAGGCAAGATTATGAGCTCTTCTTCGACGAGCAGAGCAGTTACGCCGAAATGGTCCTGAACAGTGTGCAAGGTAACACGGATCTGCCGCCTACACAGCCCAATCATGTTCCTCAGAACAGCAGATAGAAGCTGACGCAAGGCATTGGCCTCCTGTCATGCCACAAACGAAGGCAATTTCAGTACCGAGTCAGCGTCGGCGTTGTGTTGCTATAGACTTGTGCGATCGCCTTTCAATCGTTGAGCTGCACAGTTTATATATCGTTCCAACTGAAAGACCTCCTTTATCTTCGCATTTGTACAGTTTGCAGTTCGCAATAGTTTACAGTTCGATGAAATAATAAAGACGAAATACACAGTTATTGGATAAGGACGGATTTGATCTACGTCACAAGTGGCATCAATTTAATAAAGCTTAAATTTCGATTCTTAACAGATTCGCATTTCGATAACGGTCAAATGACCGCGTAACGTAAAAGTTTTGCTATTGTTGCCATTTCTTGCCGAAAATCTGTTATGGCAGTTACTTGGATGAAGAGAACGCCATTGTATTAATTTTCCTGAATACGGAAGGAGCCATGTTGCTGCAGCTTACTTAAACACGGCATTGTTGTTCCTGTTATTAGCCTCCTGAAAGCGGGGTTATTCTTGCTGTTATTACACACCTGAACACGGGGTTGTTGTTGCTGTTATTACCGTCCTGAACACGGGGTTATTGTTGCTATTATTACCCACCTGAACACGGGGTTGTTGTTGCTGTTATTACCGTCCTGAACACGGGGTTATTGTTGCTGTTATTACCCACCTGAACACGGGGTTGTTGTTGCTGTTATTACCGTCCTGATCACGGGGTTGTTGTTGCTGTTATTACCGTCCTGATCACGGGGCTGTTGTTGCTGTTATTACCCACCTGAACACGGGGTTGTTGTTGCTGTTATTACCCACCTGAACACGGGGTTGTTGTTGCTGCTGCGTTTGATGACCGACTGAAGCAGCTCCAGCGGTCCCAGTCCCATCCCGCTGAAGGGGGGACTCCGACTGTGAATCTCATACAGAACCATAGCGAAGCTGTAGACATCTGCCTTCTGTGAGCCGGCCTCCACTCCGCTGCAACGCAGCTGCTCCGGCGCCTTGAACAGCAGGTCTGAAACACAACAGTGGAGGACGTGATAACGCCTTGAATAAGTTGAAAAGAAAGGCATATTGCTGCGTGAAGCATATTTAGAAAGCAAATTACAGAAATGACATCCAATAACTAGGCATAAAGCCCAGTAATGCGGAGTTCACACTAAGGGTGGTGGACGCCAAAATGCACCTGCCATCAGCCACTTTCTCGGGCATCGACCAAACGGATCAAAGTCGACTTTGGTAAATTAATATCTAAATACAAATCCGAAGTTGGCAAACCACATTCAACTACAATTCGTAGCATTGATGTCCAGTGAAATGGCTGTTGGCAGATGCCTTCAGGCGTCCGTCGCTCTTGGTACGAACTCTGCATAACACTGAAAGAGTTGTTCCTGTGATCAGCCCTGAACAATCCGAAACAAAGTGACGGAAGTCGGGTCAATGTGCAAAGTTTCGTTAACCAGCAGGGAAATCTGTAACAAAGCAACTGAGGTTGGATGTACACGGAGTGTGTCCAACTAACACTAACTTCCAGGAGACAGGAAAATATTTGAGTAGAATGAACAACAAGCGAACAAACGTGTAGTGAAGTGTCTGCAACGTTATTGATTTTACCAAGTTCAGCCAGCAAGCAACTTCCAGAGGTGTGTTTACATGCTCAAGACCGATCAGTGTTACAGAGCCAGTTTCATCTGTTCTATCAGTCCAGTCCAGTTCTATCAGCTGTTCGCCTTCAATCGTTTACAACCTTCATTTCGAAATTGTCGTTTTGTACATTTTACATTTTGTACATATACTATATACATAGCAAATACTAAAGCAGAGGACAATCGGCTAGAGCCGAAAAAATGGGAAATGTCAATCGATGACATATTTCAGCGGAGGCTGACCGCCTAAGGCGTGAAGCCGTAGTCGAACAATCAATCGGAAACGGTCCCAAGTCATGTATGTATGGATGTATGTATGTATGTATGAATGTTTTTCGAGGATATATCATAGTTCGAAGCATTTAGCGAAGCCAAACTGATACCATCGTGCATCGTGGATAATACATTGGTCAGGTATGATATCAGCGGAGTGCTGTTCCTAACGAGTGCGTGGCGCGTGATCGTAGTTCCCATAGGTTTAACACTGACTGAGGGTCTCTGAGCGAGACATGGCACGCGACAGTTATGCAAGTACTAGTTAGATACGAGCTTAGAACCCGCAGCCTCCGGGTATCAACAATTACCAATCCACGAGTGAGTGACAGTCAAAACAGAATAGCAAAGTGTGAAATGTGCAGTGAGGGAGTCTTTCAGAACGACAATTTTGTTTGCGGGAAGACATGTTTCCTAACATCGACGAATACCGTTGCAGTACACTCGCCTCCGTCTGTCTCATGCCATGCATGCCATACGCTAGCATACAGTCTTTATATTTATACTTCCTTCACTCAAAAGACGTCAGTGCCAATGAGCACGGGGTTCATTAAAATTGTACTTATAAAAATAATGGGAACTGAGAAGGGCACGGTTCTCACTGAGCGTAAACATACAATAAACGCATAGTTTATTGTATGCTATTGTTTAATGCCAAAGTTTTACCTATAGGTAAAGCGTCAAGGTTTGTAAAGTTGGACAAGTATCCTAAACAGCGACAAGCACAGGAAGGACACAAAGGGATATGTTTGTGTTTTGGCTGATTAAATGCCTAACTTCGCGCAAACCATTAACTTTTTTTGTTGTGCTTGCTTAACGCTTAACAGCTAACAGCTAACGCCAAACTCAGCTAAATTTGCACCAAAAATCGGTTAGGCAAAAAATATAACAATTATTCATCAGCACACAATCACTGTGCGACTGACCTTCACATTTTTGCCGGACCTCCTTATCGGTCTCAAGGTGTTCGTCGCCTCGGTTGATGATGTCCGCCAGACCAAAGTCGGCAACCTTGACCACCCACCGGCTGTCCACCAGGCAGTTGGTTGTCTTCAGGTTGCCATGGAAACGCAGCGGCGAGTCATGCAGAAACACCATGCCCTGCGGCAAAATGAGGCCAGAGTGATGAACTTTCGGAAGTGGATGCAGGGGTCAAGATGCCAACGGTCAAACCTAACAGAAACTTAACAGGAGCAAAAGCAACAAAGGAAAATACAAATCTACACAAGTCGTCATTGTATTGGTGATGGTTTACGGGACCACTTTATCGTTCCCTGAAGAGATGTAAGTGGCAATGAAATGAGGTGTAATAATCATATAATTCAGCGGGCTATTATCGACGTTCGAAGGAAAGAGCGATATAGAGACAACATGGTGGACGCTCCGCATTCACATTTGTGTGACATTGTTTTCGTTAAAATAAAGAAGCCGTTTTTCTTCCATCAGTGTGTGGTGACAAAGCGCATCAAAGATGTTATTTACACCTATCAATAGGCCAGTTTCACAGTTATACAGGGACACTCACTCCCCTCATTTTTGAGCCCATTTCAAAACTAAGAACATCTACTGCATTCAGCTTCCTTCATCCCGTTTTTTCATTTTTAAAAGGTACACGGTCAAAATTCCCCACCGCAAATAATTTCAGGTAGTTCCGATGCAAATGAATGATATCATCTTCGCAGTCGATTTTTAATAGGGACATTTACATCAGCAGCTGGTGACAATTTCGAAGATACGCCTTGGACCGTGCGTCTTTGGAAAATAAACAGAGTGTAAGCATTTCCCGTTCAAACGCATTAACATAACACCCACGCACTGGCGAACCTGGATTTGTCCACTTCCATGGGTATTTAAAAACTTTCCAACAACCATAAGGTGGAATAGCGCCATTCCATTTTGACAACCCTTATGACATAATCTGATTTAACGTTCATAAACTTCCTTCAGATGAGCAATACCCCTCCAAACTACGCCTGAAGACAGAACTGATCTCTTCCCAGAACCTTACGAAGCACTGGATCTCCAGACAGCATAAAGACCTTTTTACGATCTCGTCAGGGGCAAAGTTGTCCCCGGATACCGACGAACTGACTAACAAATCATAGCTGATATAAGTTTTGCCCCCAGGTCACAGTTCCCTCTGACAAACTAATCTCACCCACTGATGCCGACGAAGGAAAACCTCAGCAATATTTCCGTTCTCAAGACCACTGACGATGTCGTTTCGATTTCGCCTCTTTCAAGATGGTCTCCACATATGTAGGTATCCTTCAGATCCTACCCCGCGAGTTTGTCTCCTTCATCCGCTTCACCGTGCTCACGCCAACAATCACGCGTTTGAAGTGAGTTAATCAACGGACAGTCTATCCACGCTCCGCTTCGCCTACAGACTACGTGGCTTTGGCATCGGCAAAGCTTCACCCAAACATTTGGCTTCGTTGAAGCCGATGGGAACAGATAAAAGGAAGGTCAGACGAGGACCAGTAACTAGTTAATACGGAATAAGAAAGAGTGTGGAGAACTGCGCAAACTAAAACGTTTTATTGCTGGTGTGAGGCGTAATTACAGGCTAGATAAGTCAGTTGGTGAGAAAACGACTGACAATCCCCCTGCAATAATCAGTTTGAGGCATAGGCAAGCTCAATACAGCTTCCGGCGACCAGGATACTAATTTTCTCAGACTAGACAAGCGGTTCAGTATCGTGGGTACGTTCGACGTAATGATAACTAAGTAAATTAATTGTGTCAAAAGTTATCATCGGATCTAATCTGTCGGAATCTAATGATATCGTATAATCCAATTCCTTAATCAAAGCCTGGCTGACTTGGTTTTTGTTGGTTTATAATTGCAACGCCATGGATTCCGTTTTACAAATAATAATGCTTGCTCTGGAAATGATCTGTCTTTAAGATAATTGAAAACGTCAGTCAGTTGATGTGGTTTAACTGAAAAAGCCAATAACCACATCCAACGTTCACATAACACTGGTCATTTACACTGGTTATATAACGCGCACACAAAATGTCAGGTTTAACTAATAGTCCACGTCGCAAAGAGTGCGCTGAGGCTGAAACCTTAGGCAGACGTTATTAAATATGACCTTCCATTCCATCCATGAATTTTGGTAATTTAAATATAAATATCATATCGAGAAGCGTTGGCATAGATGCCTTTGGGAAGCTTCACATAGGCTGTAAACTTATTTTTAACGTACTTATTTGATACATGTATTCCAATCAAACAATGAACCGCCGATGCAATCGAAGTGCCGAGGTTGTCGGCAGATCTAAGACGAGGAAGGCTGATGAAGACGGGACGACTCACCCGTAAGATGTCGAACACCATCGAAGCGATGAACATGTTGTCCAACTTGACGTTGCCGTTTTCCAATATGTCCTGCCGTTGAAACATCATGTGAAGATAAACACATTCTATTCTGCTTTGAAAACGACCCTAATTTAGGCATGTCAATCATGTAACACTTTGACTACTCAAGCAGGAAACACGCTGAATCTGACGAATGACGTATGATGTCACTATATATATTTTCGGATCTTTCCTATCAACAGAGTTTTCCATTTATATTCACTTAGAGTAGCAAACAGTTTTGTCTCCTTTACCTAGGTTGTTTTGCTTGGAATATTTAACAGCAATGAATGTCGCATTTTAATTTAGCTCCGTTTCAAACTGCATTTCAGCATCAACATCAATGAATGCACCAGCGAAGACTTGTTGGTATCTATAGCAACATTAGGCAGCGCACGTAATTTTATTGAACGTACCCGTAGACTGCCTCGGGTGCAGTAGTCGGAGACCGTACAGAGGTGTGGTGGGTCCACACAGGCGCCTATGAACGGGTTCAAATTATCGTGTCGCAGGTCACGCATCTGTCGGCAGAAGTTACTTCATGTGAAACCCGGTGCCGCACCCGCAAAGGAAGGTTGAGTCTCAGCCTTAGGCTTAAAACTAGAACACGTGAGTCGTAGCATGCGCATCATGGTAACAGCAACAACGAATAGACACAGTCCACGAATCGTTGCTAACTACAGGGATGTCGTTTTACGGAAATGATTGGTAAGACTCTGCGCCGCCGAAACCAACCCACCCAAAATTTGGGATTCTCTCCGGATTTCAGGCACTTGATTTTCTGGCTAGGCCTCAGAACATATTTGATATGAAAATTAAAGAAGTACGCATTAGCCATCAGATCAAAATATACTAGGTTCAAATGAAATGTAGTCACAGACGCCCATCCAACAGGTTGAGCGGAAGGAAATGCTACCTTTTTCCATCTCAGTAGTGCACATGTTTGTACATTATGATAGCTAAAGTTAAACTTCTTGATAAAGCCGACACTCAAGCAACGTTAAACCCTTTTCTCTATTTTGGTCCAATATAATCTTTGGCGTCGTCAGCGCCATGATTGTTGAGGATGGTAGAGGAGTGGTGAGGTAAGTATGCAATACTTACCATTTGCAATTACGTCTTGGGACAAAAACATACATTTGCCTACCTTTTCCGTTTGAGGGGCAGATACGTTGGGTATCTATTTTGCGAAACCATATATCCACTACTGGGTTCATCTTATCGTAATAATAATTTCGTATCGCTCTTATAATAAGATTACAATTTTGAGTACCATACCATACCAATTTTGTGTACCATACCATAGCCATTATTTCGTAAATTGCGTGACCTCTCCAGTATGAGCCAATGGGGGAATATTCAAATGCTTCTTTTTATGAAAGACTCTAACTAAGCATTCAAATTATTTCAGGATAATGTTATCATTGACCATTCGTGATGGGTGAGGTACAATTTTCCTTCCGGGACACTATGCAAGGTCAAATCAGGTTGTCTGAGGTCACCAGCAAGTTTTTTTTACAGTAATTCATGGTAGAATTCAGATGGACTCCGAATGAAATTCATGTGTTCGTTTTATCAAGACGCTTCTGCCAATGTGCAATATGCCTTACTTAGGTCACCTTGAACCTGATGTTTAATTTTGAACTTGACGCAACCAGGTCACCTGTTTTCTAAAGTGTCATTACGAGGGAAAAGTGATTGGTAGAAATATTTGTTATATTTCATTGAATAGAAAGGTATAAAAAAGCTGAAAGGCCTACATGACTTTGATGACCTTTGAATAATTTACAGTGCACCTCGGCCTTGACTTCTAGGGCTGACTAGTGATTGAGGACCCAGTTAGGCCGAGGGCTTCCACGGCCGGTTCAGGTTCAATGCTAAATGTTTATGATGTATTATGCTTCAAAACAGTACCATTTCATTCTTATAATTTCATGTCCCCGGTCTCGCCTATATAGAACATGTTTTTAGGTAGTTGATGCTAATACTGAGCATGGTTAAGATGAAAAAAGAGGTGAAAATTAGCCTAATGCTCATTGATAAAGTTAAAACAAGACACGTTTTCGTGGCGCCTACTTCATCCTGTACCCTATTCATCACAACACATGAATCATTTTCATTATAGCTTTTGCTGTTTAAATCGAGGATGTGTTTATGTTGGGTGGTTGTATGCGTGTGTGTATGTGTACTTGTTATGTATATTTGTATGTTTGTTTTGCTGATAGCGAAGATGATTGATTACTGTACGACCGTTTATGCCACGTTACGATGTCGTTTTAACTGGATCTGTTTCTGCCGTCTTGGCTGTCCTCATTTGCATTGTATCTGAAGACGTGCCGTGCACGAAATATTATACTTAATTTACTTCAATTTCTTTATATTTCGATAATACTTTAACTTTATGAATGGCATTAGGCTAACTTTTACCTCTTTTCGATCTGTATTTTCCCCATTGATTTATAATGGGGAAGCCAGGAAATTACCTGACCTCAGGTCACCGAGATGAGAAAATCCGAGATATACAAGTTGAAGGTATCTGTCCTCTTATGAAATCCTGAAAGTTTGAAACCGATGCGCCGCCGTTTTTTTTGTGCTATTGTCGAAAACATGAGGGGGCATATTCTGCCCCCCTCCCCGAGCGTGTGTTAAAGAGGAAAGACTACATAGGAAGCGCCGTTAGGTGGCTCCAAGCGGCTGGGTGCAGGGGGCCATGATCCCCCCCCCAAAAAAAAGAAACTTAAATTGACACAAATTGTATACATTTCCCAATATAGCGGAAATCTAAGCACCTTTTAGGAAGAAAGTTTGTTATTGATCAGCCATAGAGGCAAAAACAAGCGAAATCGGATCAGTTTTCTGGATGCTGTGAGTTCTTTTAACACGCGCTTTGGAGGGGCGGCAAAATATGTCATTGTCCCTTAATGTTTTTTCAGTTCCTGCCTAGAATTTGAAAACACACCTTGTGTGAAAACTTTGACTATGGGTCACGTCAGGTCAGGTCACCAGGTTAGGCCAAACTACGGACATGTATGTGCAAATACCATCTTGCAAGTTTGCAGTTGTGCCGTGGCCAAATTTTTTGTCCGATTGGTTTCAAACTTTCAGGATTTCATGAGGGGACAGGTACCTGCAATTTGTACGTCTCGGATTTTTTCATCTCGATGACCTGAGGTCAGGTTAATTTCCTGACTTCCCCATTATAAGTCAATGAGGAAAATGCAGATCCTTCCTATTCGGAGGAAACGCGTCATCTCAGTCTAATTCTTTCACGAACATGTAACCTTAGGCCGTTTTTAATAACCAAGGAGCAATTTTTGGTAAGTGACGTCATCAAGATCATCTGAGGTCACCCGAGGTCACTTACGTTTTTTGCCAATAACTTTTGATGGAGAAGAGAAATAGAATCCTAACAAAACGTGCAGAAGGCATCAATGTGTTCGTCTCATCAAGGCGCATCGACTGATATGCAACATGATATTTTTTTCGGATTAACAAGTGACCTTGACCTGAGGTAAAATTTTGAAGTTGACCTTGCGAGGTCACCATGTTCGAAGCTTCGAAGCGTCTCGACGAGAGTAACACGATGGCGTTAAATAATTATCCTATTCGTATTAGATCAAACCTCTGGAGCCTTAACCAGCGCCCTGCTGGGGTTAAATTTTACCCCCCTCCCAGATTTTCGCAATAGCTTCAAAACGATGGACGATAGATATGGACGTGAAACTTGTGGTACCCTATTTGGCATAAGTTTGACGTCTTTCTAAAAAGTTTCGAAAAAATCGATCGTGAACTTTTTGAGAAAATTACGTTTGAGTGAAGTCATGTGAGGCCATTTTCGGTCCAAAATCGGGAAATGTTTAATCGCTCATAAAACATCCAGTTTTGAAGCAAAATGTAAAAATAAAGCGTCTAAAGAAAGGAATTGACATTCTCTTCAAAATGGCAATCTTTGGTTTTTTTAAGTTTTGGTTTTCGACCCCCAAATTAAGAAATAAATCATAGTTTTGGGAAAATGTACACAAAATCCAAAATTCTGAATTTGTTAAAAAAAACATTTGACCCTTTTGCCCTGACCTTGGCCTGAACCTCACTTCAAATTAGGTCAAATGGTAAAATAACCGTTACCATCGATTTCTACGTCTGAAACAACCCATAAAACATGCATAATACGGCTTTTATGCAACTTTTGCTCATAGTGACCTGTTGTGATCTGACCTTGACCCTGACCTGTACTTAGCTCATACTCTAGAAGTGCCTTCCTCTAATACTTGGAACCATTTTGGCTGATTTTTGGCTCGCTGCTATAGATAGTCTGGTCTCTGCAGCCAATAAATATAAAAGAGGTGATTTTAACCTTTGACCTGACCTTGACGTGACCTTTAACCTTGTTACGAAAGTTTTAAGTGTTGTTTAGGGTTTTTTGGTCGACAGCTTTCGTTTGCCGCCTCGCGCGTCCTGCTGCGACGCATGGTTCGGGAGATACGAGGGGGGTAAAATTTACCCCCAGCGGGGCGCGTTCGGCTGGAGACCCCGGGTTAACCCGCGCCTCACTGGGGGGAGGGGGAGCAGAATCTGCCCCACCCCCCCTCCCGGATTTTCTCAACAACTTCTAAACAAAGCTTGATATCGACGTCAAACTTTAAGTACCATATTATGCATCAATTTAACGTCTTTCTATAAAGTTTTTTTTAAGGAAAAGAAACTTTTTGAGAAAATAACGTTTTAGTAACGTTATGACCCGCCATTTTTGGTCAAAAATCGGTGAATGTTGAACGGTCATAAAACATTGCATTTTTAAAAAAAAATGGAAATAAAACCCGCCAAAAGACGGGAAATTACATTTACTACAAGATAGCCATCTCGAATTTTTCCAAATTTTGAATTTTTGACCCCCTAGATTTCATGAACTCATCTTTGGGGGACAATTCCTATAAAAACTAAAATTTTCAGAATTTAAAAAACGGAATATATGTGAGAGAAGTATCGATAACCTATCCGCATGCCAAATTTCAAAGCAATATCTTTATTTTGACCCCCAGATAACTCCAATAAGTATACCTTTGGATGACGTCATGTTTTTAACTACGTTTTTTTACGTTTTTTGGCAAAAACACAAATTACACCATTGGAATCCTGATACCAAACTACATCAAAAACAAGTGTTTAATTCAAAAATAAAATTTTGAAATTCGACATTTTTGAACTTGTTTGACCTGACCTTAAGGTCGAATGTGAAAATAATTGTTACCATTAAATTATACGTCTGAAATCAACCATAAAACATGCGTCACACGATTTCCATATGACTTTTGCTTATGGTGACCATTCGTGACCTCAGCTTGACCTTGACCTGTGCTTAATATGAGAGTTATACTCAAGCAGTACCTTTCCCTCTTTATTGGAAGTGTTTTGGCTGAGTTTGGCCGTGCTGCTCTTGATAATATTGTCTCTACAGCCAGTAATCTGGAAGCACGTGATTTTGACCTTTGATCTGACCTTGACCTTTGACCTTGACCTTAAAGGAAAATTTTAAGCATGCTTTAGAATCATCTCGTTGAGAGCTTTCGATTGCCGCTTCGCGCGTCTCGCTACGGCTATTGGTTCGGGAGTTAGACAGGGGGAAGAATCTGCCCCCCCAGCGGGGCGCGTTCGGCTGAATATCCCAGCGGGGCGCGGGTTAACCAACAAACTATTTGCCAACGGATGGAAGTCTCCAGGTAAAGTTGCCTACCAACTTCCGCACGAGTTACCCGCTTACTTCCCCGCAAACCCCTTGCCGACGAGTTACCCACGTCTGGAAGTCTCCAGCCTTAGCCAATAAACTATTTGACTACAGATGGAAGTTCCGGGGTCTGGTAACCCATCAACTTCCCCACGAGTTACCCGCCAACTTACCCGTAAACCCCTTGCCGACGAGTTACCAACGTCTGAAAGTCTCAAGCAAATTGTAAAGTAATTAAACCGATCATCGTGGATCATGGCCACCTTACATATCGTTTTCACAAACTTAAGCATAGTCGTAAGGACAGGGGGCCAGGGGGCCATGACCCCTCACTTTTCTAAGATGTCGTAAACTCTGAGTGAGGTTAATCATAATGAAGATAAGTGAATACACAACTAGTAACATTATGTTAGGCAAAAAAAGCAAAATTAACGCCGAAAATGTAAAATTTAATATTTCCCTGATGGCAGCCTCTTCAGCAATAACAACGATTTGTTAAAAACTGTAATTGCTCAAGAAGCTGGCGTCAGCAAAATACTCAATTTTACTTTTCCGGTTTTAATTCTTGTTTCGCCTAGCATGAGGTTACTGGTTATTTATTCACTCATCTTCACCCCACTTTTCGAAGAAATTTTAGCTTAAAATATTTCCCGTTGCTAACTGAAGACAAATTGAAATTGCTAGAGATTCGCCAAGACGGTAAGAGCTCAAAACTGTACGGAAATCCCGCCTAAGCATGAAAGGTCCCTACGCCCATGCGCTAAATTGTAATGTTCACCTTAAATACTTACAGCGATGCATCACAGCTAAAACTTATTTTTCATTTTACTTATGATATTCCATACATTTTAGTTTCATAGCGTGTTTGTGCCCTTCATGATTGCGAATCCATCATTCAATAGAACACCATACTAAAAAATGCAAACACCAACCTCTGGGTATTTCCCACCGGGGTTGGTGAGTCACAACATCACAAAATCGATTGCGTGGGTGTCGCAGTATACCGTACTACGATATGGCTTACTCTCTCACAAATGCCGCTGCAGGGTGTACGTGTCAAACGCGACTTAGGTTTTAGCGACCAGTTAAACCGTGACTGTAGAACCGAGACCCGCTCACAACAGCGACCGCCTATGGAGTGACCGTACAAGAGAGCGATCGACATACACAAGTGTTTTCATTATAGCGAACGTTTGTAAAGCGAACCATTCATCGCGACTTGGTTAGCCCGTGTCTTACTGGGGTTTTACCATAAGACGACTTACTGGGGAGGCTATTTCCCCCCCTCTGATCTCCGAAAATCTGGACTGATTTTTAAAAGGATAAAACGTTCGATAGCCCTGTAAAAATTGTCGATGTAAAATCAACTTTTTGGCCTGGTGGTCCCTGATACGTCACAGGACAGGTCAAAGTAAAATTGTTGACCGTTTTCAGTTGGTGGGATTACGGCACAAGACATATATTAAACGCGTAAGCAGCCAGTAAATCGGCATGAATCGTGTCCCGGACTCTTCCAAGTGCCATAGCCTTTGCTGGTCATGGGTTAGGTCAAGGTCAACTGAGGTCACGAGTTCAGAAAGGTCAAAGTGCTGATTTTGGTCACTGAGATTTTTGGTCATACGTTTTGGGTCATTTTTGTCGTCAAGAAGGCGAAAAATGACCCTGGAATGTTGCTTCTTTATATCAAATTCGGAGAAAATTACAAAAGTGGAAAATCATCGGAATTTGTAGAAATGTCATGAGAAGTGTCCGTTTTGGCCCTTGAAAGGTACTCGAAAGTTCAGTTTTGAACCTATCATCTTCACATTTGGTACACATATTCACCTAAGTAGTCTGTTTAATATATATTTCTGCTTTTGAAAATGCTTAATTTCGACGTCATACATCGAATAATACGTCATGATAAAACGAAAATTCAAAATTGTGAATGTTAATTCTCCGGTTTTTAGTTGTTTTCTAAAAAATAAACTGAGGCAATATTTTGATAGTTTGCCTATTCTGAGTCTCAAGGTATAAAATAAATGACTATCTTAAAATCTGTGCGCTTGTCAGCGTTTCCCGCAGACACTCAAGAACGGTTGGTCAAGCAAGGTAAAACATGACGCCACTTTGACGTCATTTTCGGGCAACCTATCATGACATCATTTTCCTTTAGCCAAAATGTGTAAAATTTATGTGAAAGGGGGTACTGAAAGTTTAGCGACGATAATTGTATTACTTTAGGAGATATTGGCAAAAAAGAGGAGGGGAAAATAGTACCCCTAGTAAGTCACAGGTTAACTCGGTAACTGAGACTGGTGATGTTTACGGTAATCTCATTTCTTTCGCCTTTTCAGAATAGGGAAGTCGAAATGCAGAATATCAGAAGACATAATATCACACATATCCCGTATAAACTGCATCGCAGCGAAAACAAAAATCGGGAAGACTTGGGAAACACTGTTCATTCGTGTTGGTTTGGTCAGCCGGTCCTCAAATTATCATATTTAATTTTACTTATAGATATTCTTTCGAAGTGGGATAGGGACGGATATATTTGCCTCTCCTGCATATGTTAATGGTCTCGACAAGTCTAAAGAAAATACTATAAATTGAGATGTAACACATCTTGTTTGCAAGGGCAGGTTCATCTCTCAATTCAATTATTGCGTACAAATTGAAACCGGATTTCATCCAAAGAACCCTGGGGGGAATTTGATCCAAAGAACACTGGAGCCCATCTTCACACGCCGGACCCAGGGGCGGTGGGTACCCGGAGAATATAAAACACAGTAGGTAGATTGGCGACAGACACCACTATTCTGCCAAGAAGTATTCCATGCTGCTATCAATAGTAGATACGAATGTTAAGAAGTGACGCGAATGATAGAAACGAATGAATACCGCGTACATGGAATATTCCACAAAGTCGTTTAATTGACGGTCGCTCCAAAAAAGGTCGCTTTGATGAGAAATCGCTCATGAATGTCAGTCGCTCTCCTATATGGTCCCTCTATAAGTGGTCGCTGTTGTGAGTGAGTCGTTGTTTTTTAGCCGCTGTTTCACTGGTCGCTCACTCATGAGTCGCTGTTTCACATGTTAGCCGTCGCTGGCTCTTTGGTCACACTTAGCTACAGACACTGTTTAGCTGGAGGGAATCAATCATGCCAGGTGGTGGCCCATGCCGAACTTTGGTCGGGTAGAACTGCTGCCTAACCTGCCTGTGAAACTACTGAACCATGCATGGGTATCTCCCAAGGGGCCCAAGTTTCGGACGGTCACTGGCAAACTTTGTTCATGTCTCCTTTTATTATTAGACTTTGTAAGTGCACAACATTTAGCCCGCTAGGATTATTTACTTTGCTTTCCTTAGTTCTGTGTTGGAAATACCGCGGCTCTTATTTTTGTTTCTTGTGTTCAAGTAACGCTTCTACGTTCGTAACGTTCGCCTAAAAACATTTGTCCCTAGATGGCAATAGTAGTTAGTGCCTGAAGTTATGCTGTACCGCATGGCCAGAAAGGCGACCTGGGCAACAGGAAACGAAGAGACGGGGGTTAGCGAGACAATCTGGCCTTTTAAGTGGATAGCCACGCCCTTGTGTTGAGGACATTTGCCCTTATAGAATGAACGGTGATCAGATGTTAATATGAGTTCTAGAGCAATCAGATCAAACTGTCCGCTCCTCTCATATAATGTCGTTAGACAACATAATTAAACTGTTCGGGCAACGCAATCCCTCTCGCCCGTCGTTAACAACGTACCCGACATGAACCACTCTGTTTCGTACCCAATCACAATTAAGTCTCGGCCGAAGTACCCAGCTGACCCGGCCGAACTGCCGATCCCTGCAAAATTAGCGCAGGTGGGATCCATTGCAGTGTTAACGGGACGGGTGGGATCCCAGTATTTGGATGAGGTCCCAGGATCACAGTCTTGGCTAAAAAGACAAATTTTCGGAAAGCGTAGGATTATTTTCGCTTGTCGCGCGATGCTACTATATTGCTGCGATAAGAACACACTATATGACACGGACACATCGCGACACGAACGTAAGTTGGCATGGACAAACTGCAACATGGCGGATGGATTGCGACGCAGGCACACTGCGACATGCTGCCCATCCATCAGACAGCTTGTTACAAGTAGTCCGCTGATTCGCTTAGTTCCAACTTCCAACTCACAGCGGGAAATTCATGGTAGTGCATTTGCCTTTGGCACATATGGCACATATCCGAGCCAATATGCATTTGCTCGTTTCACCGCTGCATTCCTCCGGGCATGACATTTGTAGATTCCCGCGGTCACGTTAATTCCGACACAATCCCCAACAAGCCGGCCTGCTGAGCTGAGTAAAACCTCAGGTCAAATACCCGCCGGGCGCGGACGGGCCGCCGCACCGAACCAGAGGCCGGTACAGGATGTCGGCGCGGGAATCATAACTCCAGCTGAAGGTACACGTGCAGTGTGTAGCCACCGAGCCGCGCCGGTAGGAAGGCGGCCGCTGGTGCAGTCCGTCTGGTCCGTAATGGTGCAGTCCGTCATGCCACTCGGGTGGAATGTCACTCCCACGGCCGGTGTCCGACCACCCGCGGGCAGAAGGGCGCTCTAGGACGACGCATGGTACCGATGCAGCAGAGAGAGAGAGAGATATATA
>JARFNZ010186437.1:0-15903 GCA_031763405.1 Balanus nubilus
TCTCTCTCCGAGCTCCACGAAAGAAAGCTGCTCCGTGTGCGTGCGGGCCCGTCGTCGGTAGCGAGTCTGGCGCCGGCGCAGGCCCGACGTTTCCGGATATTTCCGGCCCGGAAGTGGACACCGTGGGAGCGCTGTGGCGGCTACGGCGCCGACAGTCTACCGGCAGAGCCGTAGGGAGCTCCAACTCGGC
Organism: Balanus nubilus; assembly: GCA_031763405.1. Taxonomy (NCBI): domain Eukaryota; kingdom Metazoa; phylum Arthropoda; class Thecostraca; order Balanomorpha; family Balanidae; genus Balanus; species Balanus nubilus. The sequence continues at coordinate 191 of JARFNZ010186437.1, forward strand.
GGTGCTGGTCGGTGCCGTCCCTCAATCTCTCTTAGCGTCGGTGCCGCTAAGGCACCATTCGCCGTATACGCTGCAATCTGCAGACGATGATGTAGGGAAGGGTGGATGGAGGAGGGGAGGGACGAAGAGGGGAAGGGAGGGAGAGGGACGGGGAGGTGGGGAGTGGAAGAGGGGAGTGGGTGAAAACCGACAGGGGAGGGGTGTGAGAGAAGAAAAAGGAGGAAATGCAGGAGAGATGGAGGAGGGAGTTGGATAGAGAGGGGGGAATGGTGAGAGGGGAAGCGCAGAACGGTTAAAGGAGAGGGGGAGGAGAGAGAGAGTGGGGAGAGGGTGGGAGGAATGGAGGCAGATAGAGTGTGAAGGCAGCGAGACTCGTCAAGCCGGGCAGGCCAGACAGGTCGTATCTGCTCGGCTGAAGACCGCCCACCCATCTGGAACCCGGGCCCGGGTGGGCGGGGCGGCGGTGGAGGGATACCCCTCGCTGGCTCCCCTTGGCTCGGCTCAACAAGGGGAGCGCCTCGACCCTTTAGAGTCTGTTGCAAACACTGAGCAGCGAGCGGCCGACATTTGTGTCTGCGCCGTGAGCTGCGGCGAGACGACGCAGGTGCGCCAGACCTCGTCAATGACACAACTAGCCATGGAGCTCGTCCCCGCCGAGTTCGCTCACGACTTCAGACAAAGGGCCGGCTCTTCGGTTGGCCGCCCCCCCCCCCTATCACGCCATCACCCCTCCCCACTGGCACAACAGGTGTCGGCTGCGAGGCGTGTCGGGACCGGTGGGGGGTGGGGAGGGGGGGAGGGGACACCCTGCCGGCGCGGTTTGGCGGTACGGCCGTAACTAAAGGCGCAGAGCACGCCGTAGACGGGGTGGGGGTAACGTAGGTACATGAAGACGATGGGTTTCGTTATGGTGGGAGAGTGACAGACTGTGACCAATAACCTGCTGGTAAAACCCCTTAAAAGTGAAACCAGGAGTTGGGAGTGACAGCGGCGATCGTCGGCAAAGTCAACAACACAAGAAACTCGGTGTGCCTTATAGTGGTAAACGCGTCGCCCAACCAAGCAAAATCGACATAATTTATCAAGAACCCAAGACAAAGTCGACCCCTTGCCATCCCTCCTACTAATAACCACCTCCAGCCGACCCCTCACCTTTCACCCCTCCGGACCAGCCCCCGGCGGTGCTCCGCCCACCCGACACCCTATCCTCACCAAACAGCCTCACGAGCGTCCCCAGACTGAGCCGATCATCACCCGACGTTCCCACGCAACGGCACCGATCAAAAACGCATTACATAATGGCTTGACCTGTGACCCGCGCCAGTGCCGACCGGGTGGCCAACGGACAGCGCGCACTGGCCTCACGCGAGTCGAGGCCCTAAATAACCGAGCTGGGACCGACGTCACGACTGCCCCATCTCCAGTCCCGGCGGCTGGCCGACCCGGAGGCCAGCGTCTTTTTGCCGGTGCAGATTATGCCATTAATTACGCGAGCGGCGGGTAAAAAGAGGCGGGCTGATCAGTTGTCTGCAACGCGGGAGACTCCGCGCCGCCGCCGGAAGAGACTAGGGTGGGGGCTTCGGGGTGGATTGGGTGGATTGGGTGGATTGGGGTGGATTGGGATGGATTCTGGGTTGGGTTGAATCGGAGAGGAACAAATGGGCAACGAGACAGACAGAGAATGACGGGTGGCTGCCGCTGGGGAATACGAACAAGAGATATGGTCGTGCATGTCTTTGGAGGGGGGGGGGGGGGGGAGTTGGCTTGAGAGTTCCATTAGCATGCGGGAGGAGCAAAGTCTATGTCTATAAAGAAGGTGTTAACGATGATATCGATATCAAGATAAACCGTGCTCAAAGAGTGACAGTGCATTCGAGTGTTGTAATATCTGGAATCACCAGAAGAGCGAGACTGACTCGGCGTTATTCTCTTACACAACTGTTCCTGCTTTTGTCAGTGGTAACTCTCATGCCCTGATTTTCCCAGTACGTGACGACACCTCGTGCGAAATTCCACGTTCACGGAGTTTAACAAATGACGGACGGAACTCGCTTTACATACGAGTTTCATCCCGTTTGTTTGTTTGTTGATTGGGGTTTCAGGGCGCGCCGACTGCTCAGGTCAATTTGCGCCCGAGTTTCATCCCGGAAGAGCACGGTGCCCGTGTAGTTGGTCATCTCCGTTGGTGGCCATCGTTAAGCCACAGATCGTGCTGTGAAAAAGCGTTACATTGAAATGGTCTAACCGACAGAGCCAATTCAAATCTCGGCAGGTCTCGGGCGGGATGAGCAGATTGCGCGGGAACTATGGTGGTACCATTGGGCAGTATTGAAACATTGAGCCAGCACAGCTGCGCGTTGTTCGAAGCGGTTCTCCGATAAGCTATTATGAGAAGCTGCACAAAGTCGGAGCAGTATGACGTTGAGAAACTTTATAATGAGTAGCAGCGACCACAATATAGGCGACACGGAATTACACAATATTTCATATTCTGGACAATCCGAGTGCCGGGCGATTGAATATTCAGAAAAGTTCGCTTGTGTCGAATACATATTTATTTGATTTGCATTTTATAAGTATACTTATTGATAACATAAATGCTTATATTTGTGTTTAAGTATTTCTGATTTCTTATTTATGTTTACTTATATTTGTTGCACTTTTGTTATCTATGGTATACTTAATTAATAGGTATAAAACTGCCAAATTGAAGACTTAAATGCTAACACGAGCTCTTAGTCGTTCAATGTGCGACGTCACAAAAATGTCACACACAGTCGCATAAAGCATGGAAAACATCAGCACAAAAAAAACTGGTGCCCAACGCTTATTAAACTAGCCAGTCACGTTTGCTGCCAGGCGTTTCGAATTGAGTCAACAACGCGAGCGGGTATTGTTACATTGCGTGTCTGAATCATCATAAAGGAATTCCGAGTGTTTTACTGTGCACGCCACACACAATGCCTTGGCCGAGTTGACGTGACGGCCAACTATCTTGGACCGCAAAACGGGCCTTCACTTGGCGAGTGTGCTTATGCACCACCGAGTGCATTGTGCAGGACGGTAGAGATAACGGGTGAATTAATGATTCCTTAGAAGACGAATTAATGATATTGTGGCATATACCATCACATTTCATGGGGCGACGTTACACACCAGATCGAAACCAATCTTGTGCCTACCGGACAGGATTTGATAATTTTAAATAAAGGGTTCTCAAAACAAAGTTCCATGCGAATCCACCTGACGTGCAATATAGGCACTCAGTGTTCATTCATTCCGTAGTGGACATTACTGCATCTGAGTGCTTTTGAGTGCCCCTACAGTGCAATCGACTAGCGAGCGTACGGTGCAGGGCAGCGTTTGTCTGTGACGCGCTCAGCAGCACCGGACTTGCTGGAGGATGCTCAACATTCCCCCCGTCACTGTCGGAGCGCGATGATTCAAGACCGCACGTTAACGCGCCCCACGGGAGGCCACCGTGTCCGCCCTCCGCCCTCGCCTCTGCCCTCTGAGACGACACAAAATCTGCATTTACCGGCAAAAACGCCGCTTCGGTCCGTCACCGTCGCACCCTTCCTCCCACACAGCTGACAGTCGGGCGCAGTGCAATGGTCTCATGACGAAAAACCGAAGAAAAACTCCACCCGAGGCGGCGCTGACCGGCGCAAAGCTCCAGCAGCGCCCGGACACGACGACGCCACTAAATTATGATATCACTACGAAACGGAGAGTGCACGCTGCCTCAGCGAGACAATGTCGCCGCAGCCGCGCCGTTGGTGGCGCGCCGCGCGGCAGTCACGGCGCGGCCGATGCGGGCCGATACCGTACGCTGGTAATGGCGGCGGGTTCAATGTTACCAGGCGCGGGTCAGGGGTCGGATGGCTGTGCGGCTCCAAGGACAAAAAGTAAAAAATGCGCGGGATGCGCGCGTTGCACGAGCTCGGTACCCGAGGTTGGCGGATGAGCGAGCCGACCGAGGGCCACCGGCAGACCGCGGAGAGTGGCCTATGGTGTGGAGCGGTGCGAGGCACGCACGGGTGAGCCGGGAGAGAGGTCTGAGTAGATGGAACTGACAGGCTAGCAGGCTAGACGAGACGGCGGAATGCCGCTAGATGTCACTGAGGCTCAGAAACAACAGACGCGAGATGTCATGCGAATTACGAAGCGGTCATGCGGTGATGTATTTTACTTCCAAATGGTTCAAATTTATAATCCGATAAAACAACTCGTGAGTGCCTTTCAAATTCAATGAATATCACAGAAAAGGTGCTGGCAGCCAAAAGCTAGAACGATAAGGTATAGCATTACCTATACAGAAATACCAGATTTTCATATACAAGTATATTTGAAAAGAAATGTTCGGCAATGACGGAAAAAACAAATGTCGGTCAGGCAAGATTCAACGTCAATCCAAATGAGGAAACATAATACCAGAAAGTATGAACGATGATAGGTGTTATGCAACTTCAGGGAAGGAACCGTAGACAATAGAATAATGAGGATGCATGCATTTCTTCAACGGCATGTGGGACAGTCTGAGCCGGTATTCTGACAGCGAAAGAACTATCGCCCATATTAATAATCACATCACGGTCATGGGTCATCTGATGCTCACCCCAGACCGAGAATGTAGTCAAACGGCGATCCGCAGCAAATCCATCCACTCGAAACCGGCATAAGCCGTACTAGTATCCTCTCAGGGGAGTTGTGATGTCCAGCAACGGATAATTTCAGCGTCCAGATGACTGACGGAGCCTCGAATTAGCATGACTAGTTTCCCGGCCCCTCGCGGTGGTCGCGGTGGTTCCGGCCCCTCTCGGCCCCTCGCGGTGGTCCTCTATCGCCCGGATACCCGGAGGACGCTCCCGGCCAAACATCACGTCTTCGTAGGCTTTTTGCGTCAACAAGTTCGTTGCTTCCCTGCTCCGCTTGGCCGCGGCGAATTAAGACGCGAACATGGCTCTGTAGCGGCCTGGCGTGGCAACACGAACTGGCCGGGCCGTGGGCTACTTTTTAGGGAGACGATCACGTACCCGTCAGAGTTCCGTGCATGACAGGAGTTCCTAGTTCTAAATTCAAATGACGTCTGTGTACCTCCATATACTGCCGGCGCCGGACCCCGAGACGGTCGGCCGACACATGGTGGTTCATTTCTCTGCTCCGCCGATGACTGCTGCCGGGCCGCCGGCGGGCCAGGTGCCGCTTTCCTCCGCGCCGGGATTGCCGCAGGCGCCGACAAACGGCACGGGCGCGCCGCTACTGCCGCCTATCAGCTGACGCGCCGCGCCAAGTGCGGTCGAATCGCGGCGCGTCACTTCCGAGTGCAGTGAATGACTCCATTGGCGCCAGAGAGATAAATGAATGGAAGGCGTGGACCGGCCGGCTTGCACTTTGCACTCACTTAGCCGAGTGGCTTCCGAGCCGATTTCCGAGACGAGCCGGCAGCTACTGCCGGTTGGTCGCGCCTGGCCCGTCATTGCATGCATATTTATGACACAGAGTTCACGTAGTCACCATATGAGGGTGTTTTAAGTCATAACACGGAGGCTGTCGCGGTCTAGACAAACTGAAAAAGAGCTGGACCAATATTGACTCTGGCGCGAGACACACACACTGGTGTCACAGGACAGAGAGGTACAAGAAGTATTGGCCGATGACATGTATCTACTTACTTAGAGCGGGGATAGTGGGTGGAGCTAGCGGAAATAGCAGAGCTCGACCGTCACTTCGGCATCTTCAGTCTAGCACTGTCATTGTTCGGCGATAACCGACGCATACACTAAAGGTCGCCAATCACCATTGTCTACAAGGCGCTGGAATATTGGAATGTCCGGTCTTCGATCCCCATTTGAAGCAGTGGCTAAGCGATGCCGTTGTTGCAACGAGCGGTGCTGGTGGCTCGCAATCCTGGAAGTAAGTGGCAGAGGCCTTGAGTCGCCAGAATGGTTCAAACACCCTCATTCATAAAATGTTTAATTTCTATAAGAATGCTGTTCCGCAATGCATGCAGGTAAATAGCGGAAAGAGCGGTTTTCCGTAAAGAGCAGATTTGACAGGCTATCCCGGACCTTGTCATTAGTAGCACGATGCATTGCGATGGGCTGACATTGCCAATGCTAAATGAAAATGTGGAGTGCTAGGAAGACGGAATCGAGAACCAGGAATATGTAGAGGAGATTCACAGGTAGCTTGGATTTTTGAGAGCACCTTCCATGTTACAAAATGGTCATGTGACGCTCATCAAATCAAAGCACACTCGTTGCATTTTTCTCTCGTTCGTTCAATAGTATTTTGTTGTTCTGTTGTCCATCAAGAGCTTGGACTGTTGGACATTCTGAATACTTGATGCATACTGCTTGAACCCACCATGGGCGGGTCCGGAGAAGGTGGTCTCGGGGTCATGCCGATGCCCCCGCCCCCAAACCGCCTGAAATCGGCACAAAATTGAGACATATTCTGATGTGGCGGAAACATAAGCAGCTTTTACTAACAAAAATTCGCTTTCAAATAAGGTATAAGTGCGTATTCAAGCGAAATCTTGTGAGTTTTCAGGATTCTGTGAGACTTCTTAGTATTCGGCCCCTCCCAAACCAACCGTTCCAGATCCACCAACGGTACCCACCATTGCAACGATTCTGAGATGCTAAACGGCCCGCGGCATCTATCCTAATCACAGAAGTTTGACATCCGGACACATCTCAAACAAAAAAGTGAAATGTTCTCAAGGGAAAGATCCGCTATTTGCCCATGAATTGCCGTTGTCACTATGGACAATAGCGCCCAATTAGAAATGCGCTCCAGTGGTGCGCAGCGTCGACACGATCTCGGTGAAAACGTCCTCCCGGCGTGCGCCCGTCACGTCACGTCACTCCGCGTCACGTCACGTCACTCCGCGTCGCGTCTCGTCACGCTCGTTAGCGTCGTCGTGACGGCCGCGGCAGCGAGGTCGTCTCGCGCGTCACTCCGCGCGTAACGGACACGCGTCATGCGCGCAACGCTAGTCACGCCGCCGCCGCCGCTGCCGCCAGACCGACGGGCGGTACTGGGCCGGGCCGCCACGTCATGGTCAAGAGAAGGCCTGTCAGATAAGAGAGCAGAGGCGAGTGAGCGCTGGAGACTGGTTGGTCGTGTGGTCCTGACCGGTGGTCCGCGACGACCCAGATCCTCGCTCCGGCGTGGTCTGGCTCGGTACGTAGTTAGTGCGTCAACAGAAGTCCCAGCGTGGTCCGGTGTGGTCCGGTGTGGTCCGATGTGGTCCGATGTGGTCCGATGTGGACCGGTGTGGTCTTGCATGCTTCGGTGTAGTCTGGCGTGGTTCAACGTGGTCCTGTGTGGTCCGGTGTGGTCCGGCGTGGTCCTGTGTGTGGTTCAGCGTGGTCCGTTGTGGTCCAGTGTGGTCCAGTGTTGTCTGGTGTGGTCCAGCGCGGTCCATTGTGGTCCGTTGTCGTCCAGTGTGGTCCAGCGTGATCTGGTATGGTCCAGCGCGGTTCGGTGTGGTCCAGCGTGGTCCGTTGTGGTTCAGTGTGGTCCGGTGTGGTCCGGTGTATTCCGGTGTGGTCACGCGTAATCCGGTGTGGTCCGGTATGGTCCGGCGTGGTCCGGCGTGGTCCGGCGCGGTCCAGTGTGGTCCGACGTGGTCCGGCGTGGTCCGGCGTGGTCCGGTGTGGTCCGGTGAGGACCAGTAATCTCCATCGGACTTGGTTCCGTGTGGTCCTGTCGGTCTGCTCGGCTTGGTGTCGGAAAAGTCCCCGGGTTAGACCCACGACCGCCCGGACAATGTCAACACCCGGATAGCGATTTCGTGACCGTATTCTTTTCCATGAGTGTGGTATTTTCATCTCGGAATCTACGATAACGCCGAGCCAGGACATGAGAGTGATTTGTCAGCCGTTGGTGGATTAGTTAGATCCGACTCTGGGTCGCCGCAACGTACCGGAACGACAGTAACCCCACAACGTTGTAGCGCAGGTGCAAAGCTACGACACACGCCTTTAAAACCAGTTCCCCTCCAAGGTGATAATGCAACATTGTTCGTATCAAGGGCCATTACTGCCTCTGACTACTACAGATGCAGTCTTGCAGCTGCCAATGGCAATGGTCCGGCACTCTGAAGGCCACAGCAGTGTATTGAGGCCAATCTCTGGGGAACTCTCTCACGGGCTGTGTGAAGACTGGCAGTTGGGGGGGGGGGGGGGGGGGACCTCGCTACCCGGAGGTCCGGAGGCTGTGAAGGACAGCCGATCACCAGCGGAGCCCTGACCTGCAGCCGGCAGCCGCAGCTGCAGGCGAGGGGGTCACTGGAGACACACTGCACGTGAAGCAGTCAATCTCAGTAAACAGCAGCTGAGGGTCGGCTGTGCGGCGGCCTGTCAGCGACTGTGTCCCTGTCAGCCAGGGGTAGCGCAGCAGGTTAGCATTAGCCACTCAGCTTCAAGGTCAGTGCGTGTGAGAACTTGTGAACGGAATCCCGGAAGCAAAGGCTTAGCGACACGGTGATATCGTTTCAAATGTCTCTGGAGTAATTGATTTGATACCAGAAGCGGCTTTACTCAGATGATGGAGCTTGAACAACGAAATTAGGCTTTGACTAGGAAACGCTGTGAAGGATGTAATAGGGAAACACAAGAAAATAAAATGCTATTTGAAATAGGAAGTTAAAATTCAAGCGGATTTTGTGTTCTGATTTATGAGCTACGGCACATGGGGCTTTAATAAATGTGTGAGGCTCAGGCGATGCTCATCGTTAATTAGTTAAATTTCGCAATTTATATTATTTCGAAAGAGGTGTGTAATGATAATGTTTTGACATTTCACATAATAATGAAATGCATTGAAATGCCTTTTATGGCTATATGAGCTTCTTAGCATTAGCTTAGCTGTCCTGTCTTCTTTGATTCTCCGAGCATTGTGAAGGCCACAGAGGGATTGCATGCTAATATATATGCCTTAATGCAGGTGGATTTTACGCTCAAGGCTCACAAATCGTTAAATACCTATGTGAGCTGGGTCAACTAATGGTTTTACAAATAATGCGGCTATGAATGCTAAGAAGAACCAAACACAGCGCTTGTCTCAAAACTACATAAAAGGGCATATTAATGCTCTCTGGCCACAAGTCCATGTAATATAGAGATAATATGACTTAATACTGCGCTGCAATCGTACCTTGCAAAGCCACTTACACGGCTCCTGACATAAATAAGAAGGGTAATTAAGCATAACCGGATTTAAGAGCGATAGTTAGAAGGAAATTACTTTCTCCGCTTTGGCAACGTCACGGACTGATGACGCAGGCAGCCGCCACAAGGGCCATTTTTAACAGCATTTACGGATAAGCTGTGAGCATCTGCTGTCCGGTTCTCGTCGAAGCTGGACATACTAATTAACGATTCCTTTTGCTGTGGCCAGTGACGCGTGCGTCACTTCATCGATAACAATCTGTCCTTCGCACGGCTATTCTACGACTGCGGAAACCTAGTTTTAAACCGCCCGTTTCCCTTACTTCGCCCGTTTTCTCTCAACTATGAATCACCCCACGACTTCGGACACCCAAATCTAGAGCGCAGGAGACGGGCAGTGACAGGACAAAGAATCGCGATCCCCGCCTCCCTTCCTCCATGCTCTTTCACCTCAACGCCATAGGATGGCTGACCGACGAAGAGAGCGAAGCGCGTGCACCGCGGCGCCGGGTTAGTCAGAGCTCGGAGGTCATGACCGCCAGACCAATGGTATGTGCCGTCGCATCCTGACCCCCCCCCCCCCCCCAGTCCCCGGCTCAGATACGCTCCTGAAGGCTTCAGACGTCTCCGCGACGAAGGACAATACGACAAACACGAGAGCTATGCTTTCCTCCTCCTCCTCGTCGGGTATTCTGTTCGGCTGGTGATGTGTGTGGTGCTCTAATTGGAGCCGTGTTCGCCGGGCGGGGTCCGCCCACTGCGGCTGGAGGTACGCCGGCCGGCACTTTGGCCTGACAGACGCCGATAAGATAGTGTAATGAATTGAAATAGCCATTACAGTCCACAATCGCCGCATCCATCTCCGGCGCACACGCACTCCCAGGCAGGCACGCACTCCTGACATGGGCCCGTTTGATACATTCAAATGGACTTCCTTATGAATTGCTTAGTTTGCTATTTCTTTAGAACATTGTCTTTAGCAACTTGGCAAAAATTGTAACCACGTCCAATATAAAGCATGTGGTGCTGGTAATATGAAAAGGAACATGCAGAAAATTGGTGAGTGAGTCCTGAAAATAACCCAAAAATAGCAGCAATCATTCTAAAAAAAAATGGTGCATTGCACTAGGCCACGTCTACCACCAGCAAGTGACTGGCTGGCTGGCTGGCTGGCTGGTGGCACATGAATGCGTTCCATCCTATAGTCGGCCTGTCAGCCTGGCATCGTCCGTCTGGCATCATCGTCCGGCAGCGACTAACTGTTCAGTGGTTAGTGGCACGGCACTCGTGGGAACCGAAGGAGATGGAAGGCTTGTGCTGCGTCCGGCTCACTTCCGCAGTCGACGCTTCCGGGACACGTTGTCAGCGCGTGTAATTGATGCATTACCTTCCAGTACGGTTGGTAATCTCTTGGTCTGAATTCTTACTGGACCGGTCCGGTAAAACCGAAACTTGGCGCAGTATGGCGTGTGAGGGTTTGTGAAATATGGGATATATCTGAAAATCAAGCGGAACTTCTGCGTGCTCTCATCTCCGCAGGTACCGTCTTAATGGATTACGGTTTAACATGCAGAGCCCCGCCCAAGATAGGCTTCGCATGAAATTTCGGTAGCATGAAACGTATCGGTGCATCCGGTAAAATCCACAATTTTCTTCATCATCACCGCGATAGATAGTAGCTAATCTGTCAGCTCTGCCGACGGCCGCGTTACAGAGGGGCGATGCTGGCTGGACGTAACTCGTCCCAAAACGCCCTCAAGGTCGTATGGCCGCCCAAAAGCGCCCAGGAGCGCTTGGGAGTGGTTGAGAGTGCCCCAGAAGCCCTGAAGTGCCCCTGAAGCCCGAGAGCGCCCCTGGAACGCCGGCAAGCGACCAGAGAGATGTTGGGAGCCCCCGGGGCGACTCGAAGGAAGTCGGACGGAATGTCGACCAGTTGGCACACATCCGCACCTGTTGTTTACCGCTGGGGAGCGGATTAGGGCGCTCAGACACCTGGACGTCCCCCGGACGTCACCGAACGGCCTTCAGTCGCGTGCCGGGGAAAGGGCGGGGGGGGGGAGGGGTTGTGGGGTCCTTTAGGTTATGTCACTCGAGGGCCCTCAGGAGAGTAGGGACAGGCTGCGTTGCGCATCGTAAGGGCTTCTCATCAGTGGAAGGGAAGCGATGCTGTTGCTAAGTAAGGGCTGCTCGCATAGGTGTAGGAACGTCACATAAAGTTGGCAGTGAACCTTGGATCCCACCTTGTAGGAAAAATAACCCCCTGTGATAAATTTATTTGCATATTTAGGCTCCTCTGGCCTTGGCGAATCGTTGACCACCTTAGGTTTTGTCTTTGAAGACAAATTGAAGATTTGCAGCGAAATGTTTGTCCGAAAAGTGTGGGGGCCTCGTTTCCGACGTCCAACGGGAGGGGGAGGGGGGGGGGAGGGGGAGGCGGTCGCTTGCTGAGTGTGAACGGCGAGGACGGTGTTGATCCCGGTGGGCTGGATGTGTAACCATGTCCCATCCCGGTGTGGCTTGGCCTCTGATGGTGTCAGATAACCTACACCTAGTCGGATTATGGGTCACATTGTCAACAAAGCGCCCGAGAGACACAAGGGACGCTGGAGACAGACTGTGCGGCGGCCACAGGTCTGGACGGGCGATTAGCAAAACCGAAACAGGTCGCTTTGTCCACTTCTCGCCATATTAGACGCGGACAATGGGAACAGGCTATAGTGCGCTCCAAGATTCACATGATAGCTGGACTTTACGAGCTGGGGCGGCACACAGCGATTTCATACTCAATTTGGACCGCCTGGCGACCGCGCCAAGGGCCCGATTTCGGGGTCCAGCGGTGTTCGTTTGATGGGCTTTGTGATGTGCTCATGGTTGTAAACACTAGTCTGAAAAAGGTGTCATAGTGAAGCCTTGAAATGGCTGTTGATCTGTCAGATCGACAGGATCTGAGGGAGAAGAGCGTTGGTAAAATTTATGGCACCAGTTGGAGACATACTCACTGACTGTTGTGGTTTCACTTTATGATTTACTGTACACTTATCGCCATCGTTGATGCATTCAAGTAGGCTTAAAACGTATACGATTTTAGGATCCTTAACTTGAGCTATAAGCTCGTCATTAATGACACACATCTGTACTTCTCAGTGTGCTTGCTTTCTTTCTTAGGAAGGTAATGTTTTCGTGATGTTCCGTACGAGACTGCAATGTGTCAAATGTTATATGTCTGATGTTCGACGAGTTATCGGTGATAATTGTTATGAATTAGCTTGGGACTATTCGATGTGTTGTGATGCAATGCAATCAAGCGTAGTATGTCGCTACCGTACAAACGTACACAAGTCCATGTCATAAATTGTTAACAATGCAGCCTGGGGAACAACATGTTTTGAACACACGAGGCACAACAAGCAGTGATAGCAGATTGAATTAGCCCTATCAAAGTTTTTAGGTCAATCGAACTAAGTCTTCGATTTGACCTTGGATCACGGTGTTTTTACCTAAAGGTTGTCGTTGTGTCGTGTGTTTGTTCTTGTTTACATAAACAGTGCTAAGGTGTGAATGAAACGTTTGTTATCACACATGGAATACTGCACTTCATGCTGCATATGTGCGCTTATAGAACACAGTAGTAACTTCGCACATATACGTTTTTCTTTTTAATACCATCCATGCCTAGAAGCTTCGTATTATTCGCAGGAATGACAAGCCGGGACGTCAAGTATCCAAATTCCAATATGCTGCCGTTTCAAGTTACAAGTCTCTACAATGTTTCATATTCCGATCCAACTAAGCTTGCGAACATGCATGTCGTACAAAGAGGAGTACTTGTGTCTGACGACACCGTATAGCTGTTCTCCGACATTGTCAGATCTTGGACCACTCACCTGATTCGTTCAATCCAAAATATGTAATGTCTCCCTGACTGCACACTGGTCAGGTCGCAGCCGGCCGAGGTAATCCTTTCTCCATCACCCTCCAAACACAGTTCCTGATCTTCGTACTGAGCCCGGGCGCAGCTCGCGGCACGCACCTTCCTCTTAACCCCGCACGCAGAGCCCTTCTACACACCCGCCCTCCAGCACCGCACCGGCCCGACTGCCGGCCAGTCACGCGTGCCACCCGAGCGGCGAGCGGCAGCGCGGTTCAAGTACACGTGCCTCTCCTAAGTCGGAAGCGCCACCCGCTGCAGCGTCGTACGAGAACCGAATAATGGGATATAAACGCGGCGGCGGCGGGCTGCAGACAGTAATTGGAAGGGAGCCGCGTTGGAGACGCACATCCTGCGCGACCGGCTTAATGAGGCGGCGCCGGACAGATTGGTAGGGCCGCCTCCTTCTCACGTCAGATGCTGCCGACTTGTATCAGCGTTAGCTGGGAGAGTCACCCGATATTCCGGTGGATTGGTGGCCGGAATGTTTATTTATTTATTTCTCTGTAATGAACAACAGTTATTCAACCAATTATAGCTCAGGTCGAAAGATGAAATACAATGTGCGAACGTCGGCGTCATAAAGTGCTTGGGAAAGGACTTCGAGTTTATTTCTGTGGAGTTAATGCCAGATGCGTATTTGCAATTAAAGCTTCTGCCGTAAGAATAAGTTGCCGTTTCACTTTCTTTTGTCCTTTACAGTATTCATCACTCGTCCGAATCTTCGGCATCGCCTTGTTAGTTTACTTTTAACCTTTGCTATATTGTTCCATGGAAGTAAATAGATAAAAAGATCAAACTCACAGATTTCCAACATTCACTCCATGACTAATCGCAATAATAATGCTGTTCAACTTTAACCCGCGCACTGCTGGGGGGGAGGGGGGGGGGGGTGTAGAATCTGCCCCCTCCCGGGTTTACCTTGTCACACATAAATTTGACGTATTCCCAAAAAATTCAGCGAAATCGGTTTGAAAACCGCCAAAGACAGGAAAGTACATTTTCTACAACATGGCTATCTGGGATTTCCGAAATTTTGAGTTTTGACCCCAAAAATAAAAATCACACTATTTGGGGAAATTTGCTACACAATCCGAAGTTTTCAAAATTTTCAAAGCACATGAATACATGTCAGAGAGATACCTGTGAGCTATCAGCATGCCAAATTTTAAACCAATCTTTCTGTTTTTGACCACCAGATGACTCTAATAAGTATACCATTGGATGACGTCATTTTTAATTGCATTTTTTACATTTTTTTATGTCGAACGCAAACAAAATACACAATGGAATCCTGAAACAACACTTACTAAGCTTAAAACAAGTGTTTAATACTATAAAAGGTACATTTCAAAAATTACCTTTTTGACCTAAAATTGAGATAAAATGTAAAAATCATTGCTACCATTTAATTCTACTTCTGAAATCAACCATACAACATGAGTCACACAATTTCCATATTACTTTTGCATATTGTGACCTTCCGTGACCTCAGCTTGACCTTGACATGTACTTAATATGAAAGTTATACTCAAGCTGTACCTTCCCCTCTTAATTGGAAGTGTTTTGGTTGAGTTTGGTCGCGCTGCTCATGGTAGTCTTGTCTCTGCGGCCAGTAATCCGAAAACATGTGGTTTTGACCTTTGACCTGACTTTGACCTTTCAACTTGACCTTTTTAAGTTTGAAAGACAAAATTAAGAATGCTTTAGAATCTTCTCATTGAGAACTTTCGATCGCCGCCTCGCGCGTCTCGTTACGGCTATTGGTTCGGGAGTTAGACAGGGGGAAGAATCTCCCCCCCCCCCACCCCCCGCCCGCGGGGTGGGGTCGGGAATACCCCAGCGGGGCGCGGGTTTAAGCCCAAGCTGCACCACAGTCCATCAATGGAGTATCCCCAATACTTCCCTACTTTACATTGTAGTCCCTCCCATTGTCTTACATTGTAGTCTTTCTACCCACCACTGAAGCCTCTGCTACCTTTATAATCCGCAATGCAGTCTCCCTGATATCTTCGTACTCCCCGATGCAGTCTCCTCGATATCTTCCTCCCCGCGTTGTAGTTTCCTATATTTCACTGGGTGTAATCGCCACTATGTTAGTGGATAACAATTAAACTGTGAATATACCAATATACAGTGTTCGTGATACGTTCTCACCCACCGTTGAAGGTTCCGCTACGCTCCCGTACCACCGCCCAGCCTATATGGTATGTTTGCAACAGCCTTCGCCGTCTCCCCGATATTGTCCTCGTGTCTCTTCTGAGTTCCGGTTACCTCCCCGCCGGCTCCCACTACAGTCCCGGTTACCTCCCCGCCGGCTCCCACTACAGTCCCGGTTACCTCCCCGCCGGCACCCACTACAGTTCCGGTTACCTCCCCGCCGGCTCCCACTACAGTCCCGGTTACCTCCCCGACGTCCCCCACTACAGTCCCGGTTACCTCCCCGCCGGCTCCCACTACAGTCCCGGCTACCTCCCCGCCGGCTCCCACTACAGTCCCGGTTACCTCCTCGCCGGCTCCCACTACAGTCCCGGTTGCCTCCCCGCCGGCTCCCACTACAGTCCCGGTTACCTCCCCGACGTCCCCCACTACAGTCACGGTAA
>JARFNZ010186548.1:0-25438 GCA_031763405.1 Balanus nubilus
CGCGCCGGTCAGGTCACAGCTGTCGGAAGTCGGCGTGACGCGTCGGTGACGGGCGAGCGTGCAGCGGTCCGGGGCGTCAGGTCCAGCGCCCCCGGCCGCCGCTCAGCGACGCTCAGGGACCGGTCGTGCGTACACGCAACGGCACGTGGGGCGCCGAAACGGTCCGGGCGCAGCTGCCGCCTGGGCGCACCGCGCTATCTGATGAGAAATACATCAGACCAAACGGCCCGCCGACCTCCCGTCGCACGGTTCGCGGCACGCTTGGATGCAGAGATGATTGGGCTTATCGCTAGCGCTTCCGACTGGCGGGGATGACTGTCAAAAGACGTATTGTCAGATAACTCAGTCCATGCGCCGCGGAGCTCAACTGACGGATTTTTCCTCTCCCAAAGAAAATTCAAGGCTTTCGTGGAATTTCGCCGCATTTATTCAATAATTATTTTAGATTTTAAGAGAGTAACCTTTAATTATTTCGATTGTCTGGTTTTCTTTGTATGTCTTATGTCTAACTGCGGGGAATCGTAACAACCGGTGACCTGAATATGTCATATTCCTCTTGGATAAATGCCACCATTCAGTTCCAGCCAAAATTCAAATTGAATTCCTGTAATAATTATATTCTGGATGGAGAACAAACCTTTATCATTCCAATGCTTCAATTTCTCTCTGGACGTCTAACTGTATGGACTTGTAACTAGATGACCTGAATATCTAACCACCCTCTTTGTAAAGCACCTGAAAACAACTTTCCCGATAGGTCCCGGATGTCCTCATCTCCACCTCCACCCGGATCCCTATCTCCACCCTCCGCGCGGGGACATCATAAAGTCCCTGCCATTCGGGAGCATCGACCCCTGTATGTAGCACGCACTCGTTGCACGTTTCTCTGCGCTATCCGACGTGCAACCGGCTATTTCCATAGCTGCATACCGGTACCGGGTCGGGTCGGGTCGGTGGCTCTGGCCCTCCCTGCCGCCGGAGACGGTACCCGGAACCCACTTAGGCCGACCGCGCCGACCGCCGGCCGACTGCCGGCCGGCCGTTCAACTGACCAACGGACCGCGTCTGATCCCCGCGCAATGCCTCTCTAATGGCGACTTGAGCTACAGTCTGTTCCTGCGCTTTTGCAGGGAGCCAGAGAGGACAATTAAAACATAAAGCGAGAGACGAAGAGCTTTTTTCGACAGTCCTTTGGCTTAAGGTTTTGTATTGCAAATAACATTTTGGATTAAGTTTTTAACTCGTCTGGTGTGCTCAGACAACATTCTACTGAGATGACGACAGACCAACAGCAGTGCACCAACACTTGCACACGCAAATGACCAACAGTCCTACAGTACACAAACGACAGCTGTACAATACACAAACGTCACATGCACCCAACTTGCAACTACACACAACTGACGCTGTTCACAACAGACTGACAGATGCACCACTGACGGAGCATGTGTTGACCAGTGCCGTTGGCCACTGGTGCTCTCCTATCGTGTACTGTTGGTCTGCACCGTTCCAGGGTCGCCGCGTGCTCCCCGGTCAGGCGGCCAACTCGATCGGCTCTGGAGGACCCGCCTGCGGAGATGGTGAGTACCGAGTACCGAGTACCGAGTACTGAGTACAGAGTACAGAGTGCCGAGTACAGTGGGCTGAGAAGTTCCGTTTCTAATGCGGTGTGCACACTGAGGGTGTCGAACGCCAATAGAGATTTGTCATCCGTCACTTTACTGGACACCAGCCTGGCGGATCTTAGTTGAATTTGGTTTGTTTGAATTATTATTTTCCACATTCAACTTCGATCCGTCGGTGTGATGTCCGGTTAGGTAACGGATGTCTGATGCCTTTTGTCGTCTCCCACTCCTAGTGTCCATAACCAGAGTTTAAAATTTGAATCTCTTTATAACTGTTGCACTCTGGTTATTTGGCGTTCAAAGACCAATAGTTAGTTCAGATAGATTCATACCGACTACCAAACCACTTGCATACCTCCGTCCATCCACCAGTGCTAGTCTCCGCATTCCCAGACAGACATTCCGAGACATTCCCAAGCATGGTCAGTGAAACGCATCATTTTCCCTCGCCTAAAGCGTATTGTTCTCTGGTGTACAACCGCACCATAGCAGTGTGTGACAGAAACCGTCATGACACCATGATTTGCGGCGCCCCGGAGCAGGGTCGTTTTCGCCCGTCATCCCATCGTCGGCTCGCCTAAACACGCGAAGAAAGCGTCCCAGACATGCCTGGCGGGCATTTGTCACGCACTTTCCATACGTTCACAACACCGGTGTGAGCCCGAAACCTGAAAACTGGGACGAGCCGACGCCCATGGCACGCGCGGACGCGGGCGCGAGCGAGCGCGAGCGTTTTACGCCCTGGGGAGCCGTCGCTATGCGGAGAATACAGAGACTGCAGGGACGCATAGGAAGATAACACCGACAGCGGCCGGAGACTGCACGGTTTAACACCGCAGTAACACCAGTCCAGGCTGGCGGGGCGGCCCAACATCGCACGGCGACGCGGCGGACCTGCGGTTGCGGTCAGACTTGTCCCTACAGCCGTGGGACCTGGGACACGTGTCGGCAGCGCCGCCTGCCGGTTCTCAGCAGCATCAGGCACGGTGTCTTAGAAAGCGGCATCCATCCGGGAGCACGACGGATCGACGGCAGCCCGACCCGACCCGACTCGACCGGCCCCGACAGTCCCGCGGCCTGTACGTATTTGGATGGACATCTGTCAAAACTGGCCGACGCTGGGCTTTCTCAAACGAGGTCAGGTTGAATCTAAAGAAAACCACTCATTGATGGAGTTTCATGGTGTCGTATCTGTGACAGCACGTTCAATAAGCGTCATTCGGAAAACATGATGCGGGTGGGTCGGCGTGGTGGAAAATCCGCTATGTGACATTGTGACTTGGGCGTGGCTCAGCGACAGGAAGTGGGTGGCTTAGCGATGTCTCCGGGCGGGGCCGCTACGTGGATCGATATTTCCGCTGCCAGGCACGACGCGGTCCCGTTTGCCTTGAAGTTCGACAAGCAACAATGCAGTCGGCGGTGCACTTGCCCCTTGCTTTGTCATTGCGGGTCGCGTGGCGTACGGGACCTCGGTGGGACTCAGCGGACAGCCCTGCCACAAGACCAACGCCCATCTGTGGTATGGTGGGTGTGGTGACGACTGAGGACTTGGGGAGCCCCAGTCAGCCTATGGTGTCGCGGTTGTGGCGGCTGCGGTCCTGACAGCACGCGACGACCGCGACATAAGCGGCGCACGTGACGCACGCGATCAAGAAGCGTGACGCGACGTACGCCGTGGGGCATGGGTCAGACATAGTGACGCCATGGGAAGGTCTCACGGGTGTTGCGAGGTTGGCGTCTCCGTAGCATCTGTCGCGCGATGGGACACCTGTGTTAACAGGTGTGGTTCGCGTGCCAGATGTTCCGTGGCGTAACTTGTGTGGCGTAATTCTTGTAATTAATGCTACCCTCCAGCGAAACTGGCTTTGTAATGAGGGCGTTACGTCGCAATCATTGTAATTTTGCGCGCACAAATTCAGCGCAACTCGTTTCACAAACGAGGCTAAGGTTTCTTCCATCGCCTCGCTCTTACGCTGGGCGCTGAAAACCGATTGAAAGTTCTTCTGATGAATGAAGGGCGTTTCCACATGCGTAACCAAACTTGGGCGGACTCCCTAACGGAGTAAACAGCTTGCCTTGGGCGTCATGCGGTGAGGCAGGCTCTCGCGAGGCGTCAGGTCAGGGCGAACGGACGCTGGCAGCGGCGGCGCACCATACTCACGGCGCGAGAAAACTGCAGAGCCTTGTGCAAGCAGCCAGAGGTCGCAGAGGTCACGTGCCCACGGGGGCGGAGAGTCGGCCCGCTGGGAGTGAGATCCCACCGCTGTGGCCTGCTGTGACCCGCGGTGACCTCTTGTGACCTCGTGTGACCTGCCGTCTGCAGTGGTGATGGCGGCGCAGCTGCAGAAGGTCCACCAGAGGGTGCAACAGATGGTGACTTACATGGGAGGAGGGAGCAGGGGAGACGGGATGGGAGGGAAGAGGGAGCAAGCCTTACGAGCGTCGGTGAAGAGTTGTGTGGGATGGCCATGAGAAATAGCTCCAGTACCGTTATGGGGCCGCGTAAGCTCGGCTTGAGCCCGTCTTTCAGAGTATTTTCGGTAACGAAGAGTGACCACACAACATACCAGCGGTGCAAGTAGTTGGATGGTATTACAGTAATGCAGGCATGAACCACGGCTGGATTATATGCACATGATCTAAATGACCTCCGTAGTTTGCACCTTACATCACTTGGTTTCGCTCATGACGGATAAATTTTGTGTTTACGTTCGTTCCATTCTACTGTTTTTGAAGCTCTATATGGCATATTTTGATTGTACTTTAAATGCTGATGGGTCAGAGAGTTGGGATGATTAATTTAACTCCACTGCCGGAATTCCTGCAATACCAGTACTGCCATAACCAGTACTGCCATCAAGAGCAGTAGAAGCCATCTGTTTACACCTCACAGTTCCCTGAACCACGGACCACGTGCAAACCTGACTGTCCCGACACAGCCGGTCGCAGTCCATCACCCACGGTCAGATGCGGATCAAGAGACGCCACAAACACGAACCACAGCACCACAAGAGCGATTGGCTGGTGAGATGCGCCAAAAGACGATCACACCGGCAAATGGTGTTCAGAGACGTGCCAAGAAGTCACTACTGATGGGTGGCACTAAAAGAGACAGCTTTAGACGGTTTGAAGAGACTGTACGGCAGCTTCATTATAAGATAAAGCTTAATTCAGCTGGAAGCTAAAACGCTTTCGTTGTTGTTTATCCATGTAAATGATCAAACACTTTGTGTTTAGAATGCAAAGAACTTCTGAGGTAAGGATTTGCGGATGACTTCAGCTCATCACTGATCAATATTCAGTTGAGCCGCAAATTTCCCCCCGGGAGTGCCACTACTCTCGCTGTTTATCAGCTGTGCTCGGTGCATGGTACTGACTGCCACCGTGGTCACATCCGGGCAACAGGCGGAAACGATCCCACCTGGAGAGGCGCTGTCCGAGGTCAACGAGTCAACCACAAAACCAAACTCATCTCAGCGGTGAGATGACTCTCGACGAATCCGGAACCACACCTTGAAATGCGCAGAACGCGCTCTTGCAGACTAAGAATGTCGCAGAATTTTCAGGATAGCTTCTTCAAACCACATCTTTCATGATTACGTCACCTGCGCAAGTGCAAAAAAAAGATACATTCCGCATGCATGTGAGTAGGTTGAATCGAGTGTCTGCAACTCCTTGGTTCAGAACCAGTCCCTCTTTTCGGGGTCAATGGATGGAAAGTAAAGCTGCGTCAGGAACGATGATTGAAGCTGCACTTCTAGTGACTCGCCATTGTGCTCGTAGTGCATGGGTTTATCGATGAGCAGACATCTTGTCGTTTCTTTGAGAGATCGCGATAGGTGCGCTACCAGATTCAAAAGCGAAATTGATGTATTTTTTGCCACGAATAGTTGATATGTCAGTTTATAAAGCATTTCACAGCACATTGTGAGGACTTAAAGTGCGGGAAACGGCAAAATGGCCGGCGACCTTGGCTGAAGAAATGCGTCGTTGGATCCTGTTGAGGTCATCTTCACTCACGACGGGAGATGGGCGAGGTCTGTCCTTCTGGAACCGGAACCTGGATGACAATGGCCACGCCCCTGTCAAAATCCAAATTTACGGCCACGGAAGAATGGTGCTGTGGAACTCGGCAGTAGTGCGCATTGAATAGCCATTATTCTACAGTTGATGATAGCGTATTTACCTCCTATTCATATATGTTTTATGCGAATGGATGGCGCTTCCGCATTTTTTTTGTAGTGTGCTGCTAATTCCGGTCTTATTTAGCTCCTTTGGAGTTATGCTGTTAATGTTATACCTACGATACTATATGCTTCTAACGTTTTCCCTAATTATGCAAAGCACGTTTAATTAAATATTGCAGTAAGCTGGTCTGACTTCATCAGTAGAAATTCCAGACCCATGTCTGTGACCCATGATCTCCGAGTAATCTCATCATCTCTGGTAAACCTCACAAAAATGCGGAGACCGCAGTCCACTGGTTAGAAAGCTGGCCTCTCTTAGCACAAACCACCATTAACGTAGCATCGACCAACGAACATCGAATCGTCCAGCAGCTCTTCAACACGCTCCACGCCGACAACGTGCACTATATATAAACCCGACGTAGACCACCAAAGACGCACCGTCAGCGCCGGGACTATTAACAGGAATGGAGGCCACCACCTCCGCCGGGGGTATAATTTGGACGCGTTTTCACCAGTTCCGCGCGCTTTTCTATCTCAGCCGTCGGCGATGGGCGGCGGCCCATCGCATCCGGACGTGCCTCTGGAAAGTAGCGAGCGGCAGAAGCGGCTTGTCAGAGGCATCCGCTGCCACGACGACACCGCTCCGACCCTCCGGGCCGTGGGAACTCTCTCGCAGAGATCGTGTCCCGGTGACAAAAGACACGCGTCGCCAATCAAAAAGGTCGCACGCTCCGCTCGGGCTCGTCTCTGCCGGTGACGCGGCGGTCGGCAGCGGACACAGGCGACGAGAAGAGACCTGACAAACTCTGCACCGCCGCGCCGCCGCGCCGGCGGGCCGGCGGGCCGCCATCGGACCGGTGCCAGGTCGCTGTCCCGTCTGTAGGTCGTGTCGTCGTCTCACCGGGGTTAGGGAGCGTGGGACGCGTGACCGGGCGGATCACGAGGCTGCCATTGAGCGACCACGCCGCCCCACTGCCGCCGGACTCGCCGTGTCGGGAGCCTCGCAGTACTCCGATCAGGCCGAGAAATCTGGCACAGGTCGCGCAGGCCTCTGCATCGCTGCGCGCCGCCGCTGCGACGCCGCGGGCGCCGACAAACGGCGCGCATCGATGCGCTTCAAGCCGCGATCGATTACCAGGGTTGGGTGTGCAATGTGACCGCCCCCCCCCCCCCCCCCTCGTAGGAAAGCGGATCCCATTCCACCCATCCAACGGTGTTTCAAGGCTTTCCGCGTGTGGCCGTCGATGACCATTGCGCCACGACGGCCTCCAGCAAGCGGCGGGCGGTGGCGGTGCGCCGGAGAAAGTGATGGAATCTGGGTTGTCGACCGACGCCCTCAGGCCGAGCCGGTCCGGCCACTCCTCACCTACGCCAGATTGCATCTGGACCACTTGGTCCTCGATGGTCGTAGCGGACCAATGGTCCCGTAGGCTGGGGTAATGGGAGCTCGATGAGACCGCTTTAAACTGCTGGTGCCGGCGGAGTGGCGGTCAGCTAGCGGTGATTCTCGGCTAACTGGCCGTCTGTGCTCCGAGAAACGTTTATAATATCTAGGTGAGCTTAGAATAATGCTGGTCGCGATAACGACGATGCACTGTCAGTTCAGGGGAAAACAGGACAGTTTATGCCTTTGGACTAGATAGTCTCGAGGTGGATGTCTCAGCTACCGGTCGGCTTGTGGTATAGCTGGTTGCGATCTAGAGCCATGAAAACAATCGGGACATTCCAGCACACAATCCGGGACATTCACCGCAGTTAAGGACCTTCACTTCACAAATCGTGACAATCTCGGGCAATCCAAAGCAGTCCCGGATAGTATAAAATCGCACATCATGACGATGGACGGAAATCAGGGCGTGGTTTGACCCCTGGGACGGTCCGGGACGCCCGCGGTCGCGTGAGAAAGACCGCAGGAACGCCGCTGAGCCGCACCAGGCCGGTCCGTCCGCCGGTCCGGTCCGTCGGTCGGTTGAGGCACCGCGCTGCAGGAGAAATCCCGCTGTTTGGGAGAAAACCGGCCCAACACTCCCGCGCGCGTCACATCGCTCCCAAGTTTCGCCACTTAAGTTTTAAGGTGGGGCGACGACAGAAAAGAAAATGGTAGATTACTGGGAAAATGTGTTTGTGTAGTCAGAACGTGGTGATGTGGAGTGATTGGTTTCGGCCTTCCTGTGCCAAACATGGTGTTTAGTAAGAAGGCATGACTCCAGAGTGGTTTAGAGTATAAATCGTGAGAGGTGAAGTAGAACCGGGTTGTGACCACAAAAAAATATTGACATGGTTTTATCTGGAAAATACATGTCTTGAAAGCTGGGAAATTCTGCTGGAATTGTATGCCCTGTTATAAATGGTTTGCGAGAAATAGGTGAGATATATACATAGCTGTAGTTAACTATAGGACTACCTAGCTACTTTGCCTAGATGATTAGAAAGTTTCTAGAAAAATGACCCCGGTAATGGCTCAGGCATAAAATAGAAACTGATCGACACCGCTTATCATTTTATTCACAAACCATTAAAAGTGTATTTAGCAATCTAGTGCTACCTTGCCATTCAGGTTCTCGAAGATGACTGAAGCACAACATGAAGAAATATGCTGATGACACTAAAACACAAATAAATATATAATTATATGATTTACAAGGAATGGCTTCAGAATGTCTAATCCATTTCACACTGGGGAGTGGGTGAAATACTATCACGTTGTGCTATGATATGATAATGTTAGAATCAGCCATCGTAACTATTCAGCAGTCATGAAACAAAAGATTCAATACTTGCAATATCCATGAATGCTTCATTTCTGTACGATATGGGTGCTATTTAAATAAATTTGCATCGTGCAAAACGTAGAGAAGAGAGAGAAAGAGAGAGAGAGATAGAGATAGAGAGAGAGAGAGAGAGAGAGAGAGAGAGAGAAAGAAAGAGAGATAAAGAGAGAAAGAGAGAGAGAGAGAGAGAGAGAAGAGTGAGAGTGAGAGAGGGGGAGAAGGAGACGGAGGGAAACAGAGGGAGACAGAGGGAGACAGAGAGGAGGAGGAGGAGGAGGAAGGAGGGGGAAGCGTCACGTGTCATGTCCAGGTGTCCGTTCAGTAGCCCAACTCAGACGTTATTAGTCAACTCCGCTACACTTCAAGGGCGGCACGTCGGCTCACGCGACCACCACTTTCACTGCTGGCGACAATTACACCTCGTTTAGGTGTTTGACGCTGTCCCGTGGTCCCGCCTGTCAGTCCATAATGCAGAGTGCTTTTACGGTGCAATTCCAGCGGTCCCATCGGCAAGTGTCTTTGAAGTATGATATACATTATACATACAAAGTTACATGAGGGTGCGATGTGCCTCGACGGAGAGATCATTCGTGGTACGTGGGTTGGTATTTCAAGAACATCGCGCTGCTGGCATGTACACGCCCTCCCGTGGGTTCCAACGACGATGCTGGGCGGCTGGATCACGCTCGGGGGCTTCCAACGACATATCTCTCGTCTCTCGAGAGACATGCACGAAGTCGGGGGTTGGGGCGGCGGTTGGCGGCGTGGTGGGAACGGTGGCGGGGGCGGGGGCGGAGGCGGGGGCGAAGGAAGCCGCGGCGGCGGTCGTCCATCACGGCGGGCGGTAAGGAGGAGGCAGGCGGAGTCGTGAGCGGCTCCTTCTGAAGCACCACCGACCGCCCCATTAGACGGCTTTCTTTCCGCTCGACCCGGCGTCGCTCTTCGCACGGCCCGCACGAGTCTCGCTTCTCGCCGGCCCGTACAGCGCGGTCGGAGTACAAGAGGAGCGGGGCGCCAGTCAGGCACTTGGCGGGGCTCGAGGCCCGAGGCGAGAAACACGGATGCGGTATTTAGCTACGAGGCAGGCTTGAGGCGACGAGAGGCTCGAGACTGGCTGGTCGAGTCACACGAGGCGAAGCGATGCGAGACACTCGAGGCATGCGCGGAATACGAGGAACGAGGCGAGGCCGGACGAGGCTCTGTGCGAGGTTCTGGACGAGGCGGGGCGAGGCTCTGGGCGAGGCGGGGCGAGGCTCTGGGCGAGGCGGGGCGAGGCGGGGTGAGGCTCTGGGCGAGGTTCTGGACGAGGCGGGGCGGGGCTCTGGGCGAGGCCTGAGACGAGGCGGGGCGAAGCGGGCAAGACGGCCATCGTGAGACATCAAAGAGCCGCTGCGCTAATTTCGCCGCCCCAGTGCGTCGGCACGACGGTCCAGATAATCACGGGGTAGCTGCGTGTTTCTGATGATATTGCTCAACACGGCGTGCTCCTGTGCGCGATTCATTGCCCGCCTTTAAACGGGGACGGATATTGTGACATACAAGAAGATAGCATCTGAGTAATATGACGCGGAGTTATGCAATGAAATGTACGAGCGCTGAAGTGGATTTAGTTATTTAGGAGGAAATTTCCTTCTCTAGGAGATTGTTTGCAGACACCCATTTCGATGACTTGCTGCTAGAGAAAATGAGTAATGAATCCAAGCATCGATTTGTCAGACACTGCCTTTGAAATGCAAATGAGCTGTTTCAGAACGTTGCGCATTGACGTTCTGATTCGATTCATGGTTTTGCAGCACATGCATATCGTGACAGTCTGATTTGACCTTCCAGCATCATTTGTCCCGTAAAGAATGTCCATACTAGACATTGACCTTGTTTTTCATAACCCCCAAATTGACCAATCACGGTCACATTCAGTGTCGAGATGGATGGGGACGAATTAGGGCACGGAGCAAACGCCATACACTGAGATAACGCTCTAGATATGTGACCCTTAGATAAGCATGACCATAACCATTACCGGGCCGGATCTTAAAGGCCCAGGCAGCTAGGCGTTGACCTGGCATGAAAGCCCGTTCCAGTTCACATCCGGGACATTACCGTGTTCACATGTCTCGTTAGCCTGAGCGCCCCGCCGTGTGAGTGTTTCGTATCACTTCTCTCGGCCTTCCTCACGGCTTACTCCGCGCTCTGCACGGGGTGCATAGAGTCTATTCCCGATTCTCCCTTACTCTTCCTTCGTGACAGAGGCCCGAGGTTAACAGTCAGGGGTGGTGTTATCTAGCTTCGATCTCTGTTTGATCTTCTGTGCGTGAGCGATAATCGATTCGTTCAGTTGGTTTCTTCGACCTACCTGACACTCCTCTTGTTTCTCCCGATCAAGACCCGCTGTCTGTACTCTCGACACCACTCCTCTGCTCCTCTCTCCCTCTATCCATCCCTCTCCCTACCTCCCTCCCTCCCTCCCTCCCTCTCTCCGCCCTCCCTCTCTACCTTGCGTCTTCTACCAACAACACCCTTCTAACCTCCTCTCTCTCTCTCTCTGCCTTCAGCGTCCGACCCGGAGACGAGCAAGCCGCAGAACCTGCGGGTCTCGGAGCTGGTCTCCTGGGTCCGCATCACCTGGGACCGGCCGGCCTGCGAGGGCGACCTCAACTCCTACATCATGGTGGTGCTCGGAGGGTCCACCAGCTACGACACTGAGATCAAGGTAAGGCCACTGACCACTGGTCACTGGTCACTGACCACTGACCACTGGTCACCGACCACTGACCGCTGGTCACCGACCACTGACCAATGACCAATGACCACTGGCAGCGCTATCCTGCGCTACATGGGATGGATCCACCAAGGATTAGGTACAGAGACCGTGTAGCTAAAAGTTTTTGATTGGACCTTCTCCATAGATTTTACTATTCGTGTCACACACTGGTAATGATACGCTCCGTTATCAGTTATAAGGCTTATTAAACTCGTGTAGGAGAAATAAAAATAACGCTTTTCGTCATTATCTCTCGCTGATTTAGAACGAGTTACGCAATGTGGCGTGACTAATGTAAATTTTGTTTAGTTTTGTATGAATGCCTTATATCTCCATCAGTTAGCCTTCTGATAAGTAAGGACAAGGAGTCTCATCAGGATTCAGCGCCCGCAGCAGGGTGTGGACGAACTTTTATGTTATGGAAATGCGTTCACTCTCTCCCGGTGCTCGGGCTCCGCCTTAGCTGCCCTGCACCCGAGCTCGTCGGGAATTAAGAGCTTTGTTTTGAACGGGCGTCTGTGCAGCAGCGTCTCCATTTTTCCAGCATCGGCCGCGTGTCGGCATGGCCTTTGAGCTGAACTCCCGTCTTTGTTTTCCGTTCAATGTTATCGGCTACCGCTCTGTGCCGGTTACAACAGTACTGGAGAGATCGAATAATTCACATTTGAGAACTCTTGAATAATGATATTATGCTAGAGAACATGTCACAGAAGGGATTCTGTACGTGTACTTATGGAGTGCAAGACAAGAGTTGTATATAAACTTTGTATGATACATAATATTCATGTTTATCGTTTCTCTCGGTGCATGGCATCACCAGTTATATTCCACATTTCACTATCTTTGGAAGCTCTATTACGTCAGACAAGTTTGGACAGAGTAGGCACAAACAGTGCCGTTTTTTTATACCTGAAGTCGGTTACAGTAGTTCTTACTGCTTCACCTGCAGTATACTGCAGCTCTGCCCGCTATCTGTAGGTACTGGCACCATTTCTGACCGTTTTCCGTCTGCCTCACGCAGTGTGACGAGCAGCAGTGTACGTACGACATGAACCCTGCCCTGTGCGACTACTGCATCCGACCGGGCGTCGAGTACACCTTCTCCGTGGCTGCTGTACTGGAGGACTCCAACCTGGGACCGGCCGCCACCATCAACCAGGCCGTCGGTACGTCTCAACCACCTACGTGCCGCCCTACATCCCCCTTCATACCTCCACGTCCCCCTACGGCCCCTACGGCCCCTACGTCCCTCACATCCTCCCCTACGTCTCCCCTGTGTATACATCCGCAACGTCCCCCAGGCCACGGTCGCGGCAGCATTCGCCAGACTGTCGGTATGTCTTATGGCCGCTTCATGCCGGGATCGGGCGAGCGGAATGGTGAGAATAGGGAAACAAGCAGTGTGGGTTGAACTGTAAGGATCGTTTCCGCGCTAGCGTTTTGACGCTCGCGGTGTGAAGCGGCCATTTCTTCCCCTTCTTCCCATATGTCCGCCCCCTTCGTGCCCACTGTATTTCACTAGGTCCCTCGTCACCCCCTCCCCCCACACATACACATACTACGCCCCCTGGCCACGCCCCTCCCCACTACGTCCCCCTGACCACGCCCCTTCCTCCCACGATCCTGGCCCAGCCCCGGCCATGGCCAAGGCGTCCCTGAACGAGCCGTATCGCTACAGGCCACGATGGCTGCCGCGCTCTTGGACAGCTGTCAGGTGTTCACCATTCAACCGTTTGACCCTTTTTGCTACTTTAGTCGCCCAATCACGCTCGCTTTTTCCACCGGGAGTGTACGTGACTGCGATATTGAACTCGTCGTTTCAGCTCGCTTCATTGTCGGCGGCTAGAGTACGTTCAAAGTCAGGACCAAGGCCTTCGTTTGAGATAATCTGTCAGAAGTGGTGGCGATGACGGTTTCACTAAGCCCTGGGCAAGGGCGAGGAGAGTAGATGTACGTCGAATTGTGGCCGTAAAGCCAGGTAACCGCAAAAAGTCCTCCGTTCCTTGGCACGGAGATCGGCGGTGCCATGAGAGCCTGACACATGCCGGTACAAAGCATGTGTTGACTAGGCTTGTGATTGTAAGAGTTGCTAATGGAATCTTGGTGTTTACGAGACTTTGCCTAAAAATGGTCCCAGAGTTCATTGTGTTTGAATTTACAGCGAGGCATTTTGTTATGCAAGCTGCTGCAAAATCGCATTCACATTTTTCCATTGATTGATGTGACATGTGCAGGAAGATTGAATGCATTCATGCAAAATCGCTCCAACAGAAGCAACTACTTGCCGTATCACGTTTATCCACGATGTCACGAATTAATTAGGTATGATGTAAAGAACGAAGTAATATGGTAACACGACGAGTAATGTTTTATTTGCCTCTTCCACAATGCCGACATTTGTTCCGTCGAACCGGAATCACAAAGCCGTTATGCGCGGCCCTTTCGGTTGAGCTACATCGGTCTCTCCAGAATACAGACGGCCATGTCCTTGAAAGAATCCCGTTTTCGCACTCGCGCGACGTGATTTGTGTTCTCCAGATGGGACAGCCGGGTGTCTCATATCATCGTATCGTCGGCTGTAAGACCGGCCGGAGCACTGAGCAGAGTTCGGCTAACGGAAACGGCCCGTTTGAAAACAAAGTCATACGCCATCCACCAACATCTAACGGAGCTCATTGTCGCGTGTCCGGAGACCATGTGTACCCCCACCCCACCGGCCACCCCTCTCCCCTGACCGAGGAGTCCCCGGCCAGGGGTGCCTTGATTAGCACCGGTGCTAATGGAGGGATGTTCAAATGAGACAGCCGGCCAGGTTCAGTTATCAAGGGGACCGTTTGGAAGGTGACCAGCGGCTACACTCTAAGCCGAGATGAAGCAGCTATTTATATGATCTCTTAGTCTGAAGGAACGTCAAATGTGTCAACGTGTCATAGAGCAAGATTGGTCGCAGGCAACACGTCGCTGTGTAGTCATAACATAAAAGCCTTAGCCGTATACTTTCGGGATTAGTCGCAGATTCAACCACGCTGCATTAAATAAATGATTTCCTCTTAAATAATGAATATTTATACAAAATAGGATCAACCACATATGCATGTGGGCGTCCCAAGGCAGTGAGTCCCGTAATCTATAATTGTGCAATGGGTAACGAGTTTTAATAGCTCGCGAAGGCTAAACCTTTCCGCTTGTCAGTCAACCTACTTTTACATCTCACGTTGTTTTATGATGACATGCACGTCAAAATGCAAGGTTTTATTGGCAACAACGGTTCGACCAATTTAGTAAGGATATATAATTTCGACTTATGCCAGTCATCAACCTCAAAACGGACCCAATACATGTCAGTAAACCTACCAATGCCTGTCCTGTCCCTACTGAGCCTTTTACATGGCCATTTTCCATCCACCTGACCCTGTTGCAACAGTTATCAGAATCAGCCATGTAATACGACAGTCACGCTGGGCAGCAAATCTGTGACATTACGTCAACCAACTGCAGTCGCAGGTCACAATAATACGTCATGTCATATCAGCCCACTGAAGTTGTCCAAATTATCCTCTGACGTCACTCACATCACTCTCTGACGTCACTCAGATCACTCTCTGACGTCATTCATATCACTATCTGATGTCATTCACATCACTCTCTGACGTCACTCACATCACTCTCTAACGTCACTCACATCACTCTCTGACGTCACTCAGATCACTCTCTGACGTCATTCATATCACTATCTGATGACATTCATATCACTATCTGATGTCATTCACATCACCCTCTAATGTCACCCACGTCACTTCCGTCGCTCTCCGACGTCACCCACATCACGATGTGACGTCCCATCGGCTCTGTGACATCACCCACGTCAGTCTAACCTCTCCCCCTCTCCCCGGCAGACGTGGAGACGTGCCCCAACTTCGTGGCTCCGCTGCACACGACTACCCTGTGCCGCGGTGTGTCAGAGGTGAACGCCAACGGCGACTGCAACAACGACATCCTCTGGAGCAAGGGCTCCATGTGCCAGGCCAAGTGCGAGGAGGGCTACGGCTTCTTCGACCCGCCCGCCAAGAAGTACTCGTGCGGCGCCGGCGGCGAGTGGAGCCCGGCCGGCAGCGCGCCCGAGTGCTACCGTGAGTTTTGCTGGTCGTGACCTCCGTTCCACGATCTGATGTCGGCTTTGGAACGGATGCCTTTTTGTGGTTAATGATTTATTTACGTTTGTTTATTATTTGTTCGCGATTTGTTTCCCTCTGTTCATTTTTTGTTCACGATTTATTTTCCATTGTTCATGATTTGTTCATGATTTGTTTACCAATGAGTTCCGTTTTTCTGACGATTTATTCGAAATTTACATACGATTTGTCTTAATTTTGCTCCGTTTTATTTTCGATTTTCTTAAGCTTCATTTACGACGTGTTGCTTCTCCACTGTTATGTATTAAAAATATTTATTTTCTTTGATCGAACTGTATATTATATGGTATAAACAAAGGGCATGGTGCTTCAAAGAGTAATCAACTATTTAAAACGGTAAGCACAGCAAAAACACCTGGTAAACGTCATGTCAATATCATTCACGGGTGATATGTAACTTAATGGACCGTTTGCTCCTCTTGCAGAGATCGTGCCTGTGTTCTCTGCCAACCTGCAGTACAAGATCACATACCAGCGTGACTCGATTGAGTCGCTCAAGCACCAGTTTGACGGCCTCATCTACAAGTACAACGACATCTTCTGCCCGTACCCGGAGGAGTGTGGCATCTCCGGCCTCGACGCCACCAGCTCTGTAAGATGAAAATGCAGCCGTAGGCACTTAGACAGCGTGTTGAGTAAAGAGATTGACTAGTTTTGTGTTCTGCAATGTGAAACTTAAATTATAAACCATGAGGCATTAGTTAATTGGGATGATTTGTTTAATCTATTGGTCCTTATCAGCAATATCACGAAATGATGTCCCACTTTCTAAAATCTGATATTTCTTACCATCATAAATCAGTAAACAACGAAGTTCTTCTTTACAATATTTAAGTTTTTGCCACATTATGGCTTTAAATTCCGACTCACGTTATCGTCGAACGGGATATTTTGTCGGGAAAAAGACGAGAAGACGAATGAATAGCAATGGAAAAAAGACGAGTAACTTCCGCCATACTCGTAGGTATAATCGATCACACGTGAGGCAGTCCAAGTCAGTAATTTATAGCCGCTGTATCGACCCGCCTCTTCTGCCTGTCTGACCCACCTCCGCTCCACAGGTGGACAAGGACGGCGCCCCGCTGACTGACGTCATCGTCACCATCGACACGCCCGTCTACAACATCACCGACCAGGACGGCTTCGTCGCCATCGTCGGCGAGGCGCTCAGCACCGTCACCGAGGACAACGCCTTCATGACGCTCATCGATTACGACAACATCGAGCTCGTGCTGCCTGTGCTCAGCCGCCAGGGCAAGCGGACCAAGGCCGAGCCGATGCTCTGCTGTCAGAAGTGCCCAGAGGGACACGCCTACAGACTCGGACACTGCGGTAGGTGGCGCTGCGAGCAGGCGCGAGGGGGATGGGTGGGGCGAGGAGGGCAGCTGGGAAGTGGGAGTGACCCGGAAGGTGGCGCTGCGGGAGGGTGGAAATAGAGTGTAGGTGACGCTAGTGGAGGATTGGAGGTGTCTGGGAGGCGGCTGATGATGTGGGGATGCGTGGTTGGGGGAGATGTGGCTTAACTTTTTAGGTATCATGGATGGTATGTCGTAGATTTATGTTGCTTGCATGGGTTTCATGTGACTTTTGATTGATTCTCAATATCATGTTAACTTTTTCTCGGAATTTAGCTTATGAGCAGCCTCCATTATCCATTTTTCAGACTGAACCCTTTTCTCTTGCGTTTTCCAACTGTTTGAACGTTGCTGGATTTAGATGGCTCACGTATTGGGGTTTCTGTTGAACTACATAGATGTTAGGTTTGTGGGCATCTGACAGCTGATTTACGCCTAAAATGGTCACAGGGGCCTACGATGTCCGTCTGACCAACACTTCTTCCCTCAAATATATACATCTACAAATGTTGTGCATACAGTATACTGACGATATGTTTCCCTTTTCAGTGAACTGTCCTGACGGAGTGTGCAACTGAGGAGCGGTGTGACCTGTTGCTGACCTGACTCCGGCCACTGTGACCTGACGGTGACCTGACCGGCGTCAGCTCAGCCCTGAGGTCATCCTTTAGGTCAGCGCCGGACGTCCGACGCGAGTCTCCGCCCCCCGCGGTGACCAGGGACATCACGGGCCCCAGGTGACCCGGGGAGGCTTGCCTCGCTGTCGGTCAAATACTCTGTGTGATGCCGGCCGCCGTGCGGCTGCCCGCGCGGAGTCTTCATTGGCGAGGAGTCGACCCGAGTTCACAACGCTGGCCGATATTCTCTGTGAAATTATGTGCCCGAGTTTTATTACCGTCGCGGTGTGAACAGCTGTCTGCGATTCCCACAGATGGCCTGCGGTTTTGTGTAGGTTCTGCGAACGTGGACAGTCTGGCGTCAGTGAGACCGTGGGTTGTGTCGGAACTTGGCGAGTTTGTGACGAACTGGCGAGGCTGTCTGCCTCCGGAGTGCATCCGTGAAGAGTTTGCCACAGAGAAGAGTGGATGCGCCGCGTCGCAACATGCTCAACGTTTTACCCAATACAACGCGAACCAAGCCGGCCCGCCGCACAGTAGTTCAGAAATACCAGACACCTACATCGGGCAGACGCGTTAGACCACGCCGGCGGCCCGCCCCCTCTGACTTCATTGTAAGGTCATCATCCCTATTTATTGTTACCGTATATCGATAGACGAAGTGACGGACGGCAAAGTATTTCCATGAGGTGTAGTCTGCTGTTCGTTGTTGCTAGTTTCATGACTGTGTGCTTCTGCAGTGTTTGTAAATAAGGTGACCAAAACACAATAAAACACTGAACGTGTTCATTTCGAGCGTTTTTAGAAGAGCTGAGGAACGATGAAATTGAGAAAACCGCCATATGTGATGCATGAATGCTCCTCATGTTCTAATTCGTATTGTATCATATTTACTTACGGTCTATTATGTTCTGTTCCTTTTCATTCCCGATTCATTCCGTCCCTTTCTGTTCGTTCCATAAACATCACATTCCATTTCGTTTCGTAAATATTCCTTTCCGTTTTCTTCCATTCCGTTTCGTTCCTTCTCGTTCCGTTTTGTTCCGTTCCATTTCGTCTCATTCCGTTCCAATTCCCTTCGCTTCGTCCAAAACTCAGGCATACGGGATGTCGAATTTATATGTCGCAGGTCCGCACAACACGTTCAATAAGACAAAGTCTTGAGCACCGATTGAACGGCGGGGCCGTGTCGACGCATGGTGGTGAACAAATTCAACAGATCGCGCACAGTTGCCGCACCCGGCCGGGCCGGGACTGCGCCCGAGGCGCCTCCCGACCGGCCGGGACGGCGGCGGGGAGGCCTCCCCGCACGAGCGGCGGAAAGCCCCGCCAGCGACCGCCGCTAACCGCTGTATGATGGCCAGCGGCGAGCCGCGAGGTACGTGGAAATGTGCTGGAGCTGTGGACAAACACACAGACGCACGGTTAGAGAGCTACGTCAGAAATAATGACAACTTTATTTTTCGCTGATGAGCTTGGCTGATCAGACACAAATTGCGATACGTCGTAATACTTCCTATGGGATAAAATAACGAAGCAAAATGTACAGAAAAACACCGTCTGAGAATAACAACAGATATTCTTCGGTGACTTTCACGCAACAACTACGTTTATCATCATAGTTTAAATTAAAGCTTTAAATAGAGGTGCAAAGAAGATGCGCTACTCACCGAAAATTACGCCGCTTCTCCCTCCTCATCCTTCTTGCCGCCGACGAGCAGTTCGAGCGCGCCGGGCAGGTCGATCTTGCCCTGGTCGTCGATGTCGAACTGGTCGAAGGCGTCGTCCACCTCCTTGGGGGTGAACCTCTCGCCCCAGGTCATCAGCGAGTGCCGGAACGAGTCGCTGTTGATGGTGCCGTCGCCTTCGTCGAAGGCCTGGAAGGCCTTGACGATGACGTCATCGTCATCGGCCTCTCCAGACTGCCGGCTGGCAAACATGGAGAGCAGCATGGTGAAGTTGATGGGACCCGGCGCTTCGCCCAGCATCTCTTCCAGGTCCTTGTCCGAGACGATCTTGCCGATGATGTCGAAGGAGCTGCGGATGTCGGACTTGTTGAGAATGCCGTCCTTGTCGGCGTCCATCATCTGGAAGCCCTCCTTGAACTCGTTGACCTGCTGCTGAGAGAAGCAGGAGAAGACACTGCTGCCCTTCTTCTTGCTCGACCGCTTGCTCTGTGGAGAAAAACGGGAGCGGTTAGGTGTGAACCTCCGTGGAGAAATCGAGTGGTGTGATGGAATGGTAACGTAGTCATCTATCTCCGAGCTTCGCCCGCAAGCTATTTAACTGGTATTAAAATCAGAAAACAATATTATAAGCTGATTTACAATAAGCCTTGTGTTTCATCGCTCATACAGAAGAACAACACTGGTAGTTTTGTCATTCCTTATTTAAAGGAGATCGTTCATCAAGTGCTTAAGTATCTGTTGAATCGATCAACTGGCCCACTCACGCTGGAGCGTTTGGCCGAGGCAGGCTTGGCGGGCTCGGGAGCCGGGGCCGGCGCGGCGTCGGCCTCATCGGTCTCCTTCTTCTTCTTCCTCTTCTTCTTCTCTTTCTCGTCAGCCTGGAACGTGACAGAACAGGACATGTCAGTTAAGAGCTCTAAATATCCTTGTATGCTGCAGCGAAGGGGTGCTCGATCAACACTGAAAAATATTGAATCAACAAAATACAGATAAACACGTGAAAATAGTACGATGTAAAACTGCGAAGTTGCATTTTAAATTGTCTCGCTAGTTTTCCCGGACGGACTTTGTATGTTCGATTCTCTATTTTATGCATATACGTAAGAGGTGCGCCTTTCGCTTTCCTTAACTTTATGTATGCTGTCACATGAAACGTCAGCAGACACATATCCACACAAACCAAGCCAATTCAAGCCCGGGTCCGCCATGAGTCAGAATCTGACACGGGTTGCTTATCAAGCAGTCGGAGGTGTCAGAACATCGACACGAGTAAACGCAGCAACTCAGGTGGTGTGGTATGGCAGTTTATACTAAGCCAGGACGCGACAGCAGAAATGTCGCCGTTTTGGATGTTAAGTCGAGATGTTAATATCATGGTCACGTTGAATAGTTCTCTTTACAGGTTCAGGTCTCTATACACTATATCCAACGCCAAGACATGGCAAAGTGGCGTACTAACATGTTTTACTTTACTTTTTAATGTAAGGTACGTTTTATTTAAGAAAAAAATATTAACTGAAACTATAACATTTTCAATTAGTAATGTCCAAATAGCAGAGCAGCGCTGACGTTTCGAGCCCACCTGCTAAATCATGAGTAAGCCCAACACAATCTTAACCACATACTAAATCGCCTCTCCTTCTCACGCCCCCCCCCCCCGCCAATCTCTCGGGCAGCGAACCCCTTGCCCCGTCGAATTCCTCACATCCCGCGCACCTCTCCACCGCCGCGGTATCATGTTCCCCGCTCCAGGGCGTGGCGTCACCGGCTGGAGCGCCGACGGCCTAGTTCGGCACCAAATAAACCCCTCTGGCCGGCCGCCAGCCGCCGTGCGCGGCTAAATTTACCGACCGCTCGGCCGCACCGAGCCAGACAACGGAGCTTGGCGCATGCCAGGGCCAGCCCGGCCCGGGCCCCGCCTCGCCGAGATGGGTGAGTCGGTGCTGACTGAGCCCGGTCGAGCTGAGCCGAGCCGAGCCGAGACGAGCCGAGCCAAGCCGCGCTAAGCCATGCCGAGTCGTAATGCGCGAAGCCAAGCCGTTTTCACCCAAACCGAGCTAGCTCGGTCATTCTACTTTTGTGACTCGTGACTTTGTGACTGACTTGAAACTCGGCTGACTCGTCTCTACTCTAGCCGATTCTAAACCGTTGACTCGCTTTAACCGCCGCGCCAAGCACTGTTTCCCGACGAAGCATGGCGCATACCTCTGCGACACGGACACGGTACCGCCGTCGGCGCTATCGGCGGCGAATTGTTCGGGCCGAGGCACTCAGGCGTGAGCGGAACGGCGCGTGCCTACGGTCCGGCCCATTCAGCCGTTACGTCAACGAGTGGGTCGCGGACCAAACGAATGGGTGCTCGTTTGCCGCAACGGTAGCAAGCGATGCAATGACAGGGATAGTTTAAATAGTGAACGGGCTTACCGTTAAACGCAACGGTGGCGAGCAATGCAGTAGACAGTAGTATTGCGATAGATTAAATGGCAAATGGGGTTGCCAACAGTGTAAAAGTTGTCGATAGTCGGATGCTGACTTATTTAACTCAGAAGTGTCTAAATTGGCAAGATAGCTTTAATGATGAATTTGGAGGGAACGATGTATGTGAAACCGAAACGATGAGCAATGCATCAGATGATGAGCAAGAAAAAAATTAAGTATATCAGAGTACCTACAAATTAAAGTAACAATTTCGAAAATACAGCTCATATCATTGGCATACAATTTCACACTCAAAACATTTATTAGTAGTCAGAGGCTCACTCATCTGAGCGATTTTACTTCTATTGATATTACTTACCTACATTATTTAAAACTACCTTTGAAAACCATTATTATGATTAATATCGTAGGAAGGGTATTTCGAGACACTCCTAATTAAAATATATATTAGAGCTATTTTCCAAATGAAGATGCTGTAACTTGTAATTATGCAATGTCATCCAAATGTAGGCAGGTGCAACAATAAAGTTATATGTAAATAATCAATTATGTATTGCTATTAATTTTGAAACCACATAGAAGAGACTAAGCATCAACGTAAAATCACTTGATGGGATATGCGATCCCAACACGAAAGCATAACTACTGCTAAGACTACTTCTACTTCGGAAATAAAAAATGTCCAGCAGAATACGAGGCGGCTGCAGAATCAAGTTAGAAAAGATACTGGTATTTCTAAGCCACATATCAAGCTCTATACGGGTAGTAGCACAACTCTACCAGGCCACACGAGGCAGCGACAGGACATGTGCCTTCAACGTAAGGAACAGACGGACAGACAGCTAACATAGAACCACACAGAGCGAGTCTCTATACGCTCTAGCACACCTGCAGGACTGACTAGGTACAACCGCTCTATGCGACTGTGCTAAAACTGCTGCTAAATCAGCGTGTAAAATAGACATATAGACCACCACCTTTTGGTCCTGGCTCCACTGGTCGCCCACCACACCTTTTGGTCGCCGTCATTATATTCCTGTCCTCACCACAGACGCTGGGGATGCGCTGTAAGACCGCACACTGTCACTTCATCACAGTTCCTTAAGCATTTTCCCAAAAATATTAACGACAGTTATTAGTAATGTAAATTTGTATTAATTTAGGTCGTTCTTGGCCCAGCCTCCCACCCAGTCGCAGTTCATAGTGGACCTGAGGGTTGGGGTAGGTCCTGATGTGGGGGGAGGGGAAGGGGGAGAGTGTCACATTTGGCGGCACCAGTGACAGCCCTCAGTCCCGCCCATCCCCATACCTCCCACTGACGAACGGCCACGGACATAGTTGGCCGGCGTTCAGCGCACCGGCAGACTGACAGACAGACAGACAGACAGACAGACAGACAGACAGACAGACAGGCAGACAGACAAACTGAGAGAGAAATATATAGACGACAGGTAAGGAGACAGACAGGCAGACAAACGGTGCAGCCGTGTCATGTCGCCTCCACTTCACGAGTCATCAGTCCCGGGGCCCTACTCTACACCAATCGGAAACTGTAGCAAGCGGTATCAAAATACAAGGTTTGAATCATGAACTGAAAGATGTTTCTGAGTCAAGACTCAAGACTATAAAGAAATGCAGCATTATATTGCAACTTTGCTGAAAGGCTTTGAAGAACATCCTTCGATGCCACTGCCACCTAAAAGCAAACCATTAAATATGATATCATTAAAAAAGTGAGAAGTTAAATTGTGTAGCACATCTATAAAATTGTTTTAAACTGGGAGTTTGATTATGATGTTATATGCTAATAAATATATACAAAAATAAAAAATGCATGTTTAAGAAATGGAATCACCCGCTGTTCGTCTACCACTTGAAACGACAAATTAATAGGTTTAGGTATAGACAGAAACGTCACCACAAAATTTTGAGTGCGGGGGCCAGCCAGGCCTATGGGGGGGGGGAGCCAGCGAGGAGTCTGGGGGGGGGCAGCGCCATAATATCAAAGTTCTATGTCAACGGCTAATGTCAAAATTTTGCGAAACTTGGGGTTGCCGGAGAGGGTATCGAGCGACCCTGGGGGTGCCCGGCCTCCACCCCCCCCCCCCCTCCTCCCCCTCCCCAGTGGCGATGCCCCTGGGTATTAGTTTGAATCAGTATGCAAAATATAGCAGATAGCTAGCTGCTAGCTTGGGAACCTCAACATTAAAATTTGATAGAAATGATTGTTGTGAAACCGGAAGCTAACATGGCAACAGCCAAGCATCCAATAGCACATGGTTAAGCAGTCTTCCACTTCGGCACAGTTTAAGACACTTTTGTAGGTTCGGCAGCCAAGTGGCAAGGAACTCGTAATGTGCAGTTGCACGTCGGGCAGTCCAATCAGTCATACCTCGGCACTCACTGGCACTCTGAATCAGCTGAGCCATCACCGCTGCTCGGGGTGGTTTGCATAGCACGCATCCCGCTCGCCCACACATGCCCTCCGGTGCTGACGTCGGCCATACCGACCACGGACACACGTCAGCACGTGCCTCGCGCTCCGAGCACGCGCCGCGAGGGAGGGGTGGCGAGTCTCAGCCGCGTTGTCCTCATGTCTCGCCTTGATCGCCTCGAAGGCCTGGACGGCGACCCAGACAGCGGTGCCGGAGGGTGGCTGGGACTCGGCCTCTCGAGTCGCGGCTCGGTGTGTCGCCTCGCTCCAGGCAGACAGGCAGGGTAGAGAGGTAGGCAGGCGGCACTCACCATGGTGCAAGTCGGGAGTGTCGGAGGTGGGAGAGCAGGCAGCAGCGAGGAGCGGACGGCCAGGGTCCACTGGAGTACCGTTGCCCCGGGCTCCAGCAGGTCGGCTCAGGCCGGGTCGCGCTGACCAATGAGAGCGCCGGCGGCGGCCTGGCAGCCAATGGCGGCGCGGACACCTTATACGGCCCAGCCTGGCCGACACCTGCCGCCGGGGCTCGGCTGTCTGGAACCGCGCCTGGCCGCCCGCCGCCGCGCCGCCGCCGCCGCCGGCCAGCCCCGGCCCAACCCGGCCCGACCTGGCCCGTTCCCCGCCGACGCCGACGGCCTGTTGAAGCACGATGCTATACACCAGACTTTTCAGAAACTGTTGGTTGGTTTTGATACTGATGTATTATGTAAATCAATTTTTGAAAATTTTGAACTAAAAGCGTCATCTAGTTCTATGATTTGTAGGCAGGGGCGTCGCCACTGGGGGGGGGGGGCTGGGGGACAGGGCACCCCTAGGTTCGCTCGATGCCGTCTCCGGCGCCCCCAGGTTTCGAAGGATTTTAACATTAGCCCCTATATGGTGCCGGCTCCCCAGACCCCTCGCTGGCTCCCCCACATACCTGGCTGGCCCCCGCACTCAAATTTTTTTGTGGCGACGCCCCTGTTTATAGGTATTTATATTTCGTTCAACCCTTAGATTCATCGCCCGAGCATCCTGCCCTGAAATAACCGTTTGTTTAGTCTTCCCTCCACTGATGGCGGTTGGCTGTGTTCCGGGTCAAGACCGTGGGTTTGATCGTCTTCAGAGAATATTTGTTTGTATCACATTCTATCTGTTATCACATTTGCACCAAATTTTACAAACTCATGGATTCTAACTGACCTGTGAATGAGACCCGGCCTGCCGCGAGGTATGGCGTTGGGCGGGTCGGCCCGCCGTACAGTTGTGCCTTGCGGCACAGTATACTTACCTCAATCCTCACACCAGTCCAGTCCATAGGCGTAGGAGCCGGGGGGGGGCAGGGGGGGGGAAGTGCCCCCCCCCCCACGTTTTAGGTGGGGGCCCCGG